>PVHX01011557.1:0-63588 GCA_004024805.1 Geosciurus inauris
GGCCCTCATCCTAGCCATCCAGGGATCTATCTTCCTGCCTTAAAGGCACTCTTTGCCTCATGCATACCATAGCATCAAATACTGCTATAATTGCTGCCCTCTGTTTACACTAATACATTATCCACACCATAACATCTAAACCTAAGAGAATATCAGCCTGTCCTTGGGCCTTTAATATGAATATAATAAACATGCTGTACCCTTTAAAAATAGTAGCTGCCATGTGGACTTTAATGCTAAAGAAACATTCTTACTCTACCATGTTAAACTAATGCAATAGATGTTCCTTTAACATGATTATAATATCCATAGTGGATATCTAAAACTCATAATAAAACTTACCTTTAGATCTAAATATTAATATATTAACTTCACTGTGGCTTCTAAATTTAATAGTATAGCTATTCAATTTTTAATGATATATGCATACAATAACATGGAGAACTGATAACAGAGCTATTTTGTGGACTTTAATATTAATATAATTCACCTATTAAAACATCAGAAATGCTGAGGCTAGGGCTGTAGCATTTTGAGGCATGAGGCTGATTTCTTATCCCAGAAGCGAGAAACCTGGTCCTATCTCCTGCCATTTAATTAATTCATTTTAACATTATGAAAAAATGGATTCATTATTGCTTCTGATTACATTACATGAAAAAACAGAAAAAAAATTTGGACTCTGGCCCCAGTACCTGGAGCAGAGTCCCAAATCCTCATATTTAGTGAGTCACAGGAGTGGTAAGTACAAATTTTGTACTAGAATTTGGTCTTTGACTTTTGTCCTTGAATGGGCCCCTATATCTTTCAGAATGCCTGTGGAGATAGAGAGGTCTTTTGCTCTCAAAAGGACAATTTTTGTGTACCTACGGCTACTTAAGGAATGAGGATGGTCGTGAGAAGTACCAAACACTGACTAAAATTTTGCAACTTTCAATTTCTTACCTCTCTCAGGGAAGGAAGCTAAAGGTTGAATTAATACTCATCATGCCTAAATGATTGTTTCCACAAATGTCTGTATTGTAAATGTTCAGAGTTTCTGATTTGCTGAACACAAGCAAACACAGGGAGGGTGTTGTGCCCCAACTCCATGGAGAGAGAGACATGCAGGACAGAGAATCCTGCACTGGGGACCCTCCTGAGTTTCTTCCTGTGCATCTCCTCATCTGACTGTAATACTGTGTTATCTAGAATGTCACCAAAGTTAGGCTATAAAACATGTTGCCTCTTAAGCTAGGCTTATTGCACTTAGTATGTATTCAGCTGTGGAAAGACATTCTGAATGTGCATCAGATGAGCATCAATCAATGTGCTGTTCATAATTGCATGGTAGTTTTGGATCTACATACTTTTTCAGAGCACTTTTCCAAATGCAGATAAATAATGAGCACACTGTTGGGTCATTGATTAGACTTGTTTTGCCTTAGAAAGCACTGGCAAGCCATCTTCCAGAGTAGCTGTGGCATGTGTTTTTCCAGCAATCCATGACACTGCTGGCATCCCACATCTGAGAGCACTTTGTAGAGTTTAGCACTGCTAATAGAAGTGGTAAGTAACCTCACTATTGATTTAATTTATAGTTTTACTATGATATGAAAGTTAGTATCATTTAATCTAATTATTGGCCATCTTTATAGTTTCTTTTTCATGTGTTTGTTCAGATATTTAAAGTTTTGGCACTGGGGATTGAAACCAAGGGAGAGTAGTTACTGAGCCATATTCCTAGTTCTTTCTGTTTTTTGTTCTGAGCCTTTTGGAAACAGTGCCTCACTTAAGCCTAGACTGAAATTTGCAATACATCTGCCTATTACTTTTGAGCAACTGGCATCATAGGCATGCATGTAAGCACTTGGTAAAAAGTTAATTTTATAAATCCATTTGTTTAATATTTTTAATATTTTTATTCTAACAATTGGGTTTGTGTAGCATATTTTTGATTTCATAACCAAAGGGTGGTGATGTTTCTCAGTCTTAACTTGTTTATAATGTGCAAGACGCTGTATTTGATCACACACACACACACGCACACACAAACACTACATCTAAGATTACTTAGTGTTCCCTTCTGGGATTTTTTTTCTCAAATTTTATTTACAGAATGTTATGAGCTATTTTTTTTTGTAGGAGATTCTTGTCCTGTATACATTTATTTCGATTCATAGTTTAAAAACACTTAATGTATGCCCCCCTTTTAAAAATATAAAGGTTTTCATTCAAACCTTAATGCTACATATGTAGCAAATCCTCATTCAAAAGTGTGCTTTTGAATTCACCAAGATAAAATAGTTTGGTTACAACTGTGGGTGAGGAAAGATGCTTTTATTCTTCTATTTGCAAGAAAAGAGAATTTAGTTAGGCAGAGTGGTTCATGCCTGTAATTTGAACACTCTTGGAGAGTGAGGCAAGAGAATTGCAAGTTCAAAGCCAGTCTGAACAATGACAAGGTGCTAAGAAGTTCATTGAGACCCTGTGTCTAAAAAAAAAAAAAAAAAAAAAAATCCCACATATAATAGGGCTTGGGATGTGGCTCAGTTGTCAAATATCTCTGAGTCTAATCTCTGGTACCACCCTTCCCCAAAATAAAGAGAATTTATATGAAAAGTTTTAAATCACCAACTCTTCCACATAAAATACTCCTAGTATGCTGCTGTAGATGTCCCATGATGCTTTGCTGATATCAAAATCTGTAATAGCCTCAGCTCTCAGTGTCCAGCCTCACCTCTGAGTTGTTCCAGTCTGTCATGCAAATGGGTTCATTTTCTAGCAGCTCCACTTACTGTGGTGATGGGACAATAGAATATGGAGTGTCCCTTCAATGTGATCAGCAGGAAGTTTATGGAGTATGAAGTTCAATAAAATAAATATGTCTTTCCAAAGATGACAAGACTGATGACTTTAAATAAGTGTTCTTAAGTCAAGAGCATACAGTTTTCACAGGAATAGAAAAAGGAGTCATTTCTACATTCAAATATCATTCTATTACCAAATCCAATCTGTTCAATTTAGGACATTGCCCCTGATGGAAAAAAAATCCATAGAGTTAAGGTTGTTTCCCACCTAAAACAACAGAATTGCCAAGGAAGTGGCAATTCTTCACTGTGACCTCACTTCCTCGGCAATGGAACACAGAGAACTTGGAACCTTAGTAGCTAGGACCCAAATTCCAGACACTGTCCGAGTCTACTCACTTGTGTGAGAGAGGAAGTCCAGAGCTATGAGTTCTTGCTGTTTACCCATTTGTGGATGCTCAGGCCTCAGGGAAGCCCTGAGTATAGGTTTTCCCATTGTGGAGTTCCAGATCCATGCTGGAAGCTTACGACTCTGTTGATTTTTCAAAAGGAAACAAGAGGAAAGACAGCACAGACCACTGCATGTGAGTATAGTCTACCCCAACACTCAGTTGCCCTTTTAGATAGGGCTGAACACTTAGCAGGAGCTTGTGAATGTGTGTATGTTAAGGAGTTTGTGAATGTGTTTGGGAGGGGTAGTGTGTGTTTGTGGAGTGTGCGTTTGAGTCTCATATTTGGGTCTCTTTTTGTTTGATGGTGATCAATCTGTAATCTCATATTTTCAAGAAGAGCCACCTTATAACCGCCTCCACATTTCCAGAGAGATTTAAATACCAATGTCATTATATTCTATACTCATTTGCACATCCTCACTAAAAACATCAGAGAGATTATGTACTCAGCTGAGAAAGCCATCATCACACACCTCAGAGAGCTCCTTTGGCCAACCAGAGGCCTTCCCTACACACCATAAATACTGACACTGACCTTGAACATAAGTCTAACTCTATGCACAACACTAAATTTAAATCCTACATACATACAACAGTGAGCCCTTTCCCGTTTTATATTTTATTTAGTGACAGAATGTTAGTTGCTTAGGGCCTTACTAAGTTGCTAAGGCTGGCTTTAAACTTAACCATCCTCCTGCTTCACCCTCTAGAACCATTGGGATTACAGGCATGCACCACCATTCCCAGAGAGTTTCTATTTAATAATTAATAATTACTTTGGAAATTTTATTATTTCTTACCTTATATTTATTTGAGTTTCCAAAATCAAACAAAATCATGAGTAAATTCTACTGTTGCAGAGTGGCCTAACGGCCTGAAGTATTCCATTTTAAAATTCTATGATTTAGTAAGTTTTACCAGGAAGAAGCAAGATTATTCTTCTTCCAATCCTAGATTTAACCATCTATTCTTAAGCACACACAACACAGTAATGAAGTAATTAGGTGTCCAGGATGATGCCAGAAATCCAAGAATTAACTCTTTGAAGACTGCAAGTAAATTATGACCCTGAGAGGGCACACCTAAAATTTAGACAGTAATCTCTTAAGTAATTTTTTGGTCCATTAATGGATCATCTTTAGGAACAAAGACTGAGCATTTGGTAACAGACTTTTATTCCATCTCATGTTTGTCTTCCCCTAATCCAAAATAATTGCATTGAAATTACCCTTTCTTGGACAGTTTCATATTTAATGGTCTTTCTATGGAACAAAGAGCCACATGAGAGACTTCATCTGGTAAAACAGCAGAGGACACTGGATAAATCTGACATAAGTGTGTAACAAAGAAATAATATTACACCAGTAATAAAATTACCAAACATATGAGTCAAAACAATTCCAGACAGAAACAGAGGAAAACTTTCTGAAATAAAATGGCCTTTCTTAGGGGTTGCATGTGATATATTCATCAGGTAAATCTATGATTAAAAGTGCACCTGCTTGAAACTTTGCCCTACAAGGATTTTGATCCAGAATCCCATATTTGAAAGGCTATTCTGGACCACCTTTTGGGGATTGGAAATACCCTCCTTATGCATGAAAAGGAATGGGATAAATTGGTCAACCTAAATATGAATGTCCCCATAAATTTTATTTCCTACTGGAAACACTGAAATAATAAGGGAAATTGAAGTAATGATTCATCAAAGAAGCAGAGGACAATCCACGGCAAATTTTTCAATGGCAGGCAGTGTAAGGCCAGGCCATTCATAATAGAAATGAGTAGAAGTAAATTTCTGAACAGACCAGATCTGTATATCAGGGAGTTGATTTTCTTTGTTCACAGGTAATTTTCATAATTTTCATAAAGTTCATAAATTTAGATATTTGCACAATGAATGGAGTTCTAGACTTTTGCATTGCTTAGGGTAATCTGACCCAATGATGAGACAGACAAGTGAAGTCTTCTCAGACTCTAGGTTTGTGGTATGATATCTAGTGTGAATTGTCAGATGCCTACACCATGTCCAACATCCAAAATGAGCATAATCCTATTTCTCAAAAATTCTTGGGTCACTGGAATTGACCTCTCTTTTGAAACTTAGAAAAGTTAAGAAGAAATTTACTGTTCAATTTATGAAAGCAGAATACTAATGTAAGTTCATTAGTATTCTGCTGTGGGTCCTGCTAAGAGCAGAGGAGCAATACAAATGGTTTATCTCATCAATAGCAAGTACAGAAGAACAGGTTCTGGTGTTTACCACTTGAGGCCCATCTTGGCAGGAACAGAGATTACAACTTTACCAAAAGGATAACATTTTCTTCCATGTTATGAATATTTCTAAACCCAGATTCTGTCTTGGACCAAATTTCACATAGATACATGTCTCCAGATCAAGAAAAAGTCAGACGCATATTGGTCATCTTGTTCCCACACAAAAGCATTATATGAATCTCCTTTTGGCTAGAGTAATGAGAATGATTAACCACAGCTAGGGAGACAGGGAGGGCATGAAAAGCCCTGATATTCATGCATGGAGAACTAAGGGGAATATAGTTTATACTTATATAGAAGGAAGTAGAGGGCACTCAAGAGGCAAATGTGTGTAATCCATGCAGTCTGTGTGTAATACATGGAATTGCAGGGAAGAAAATATTCCAGTAAGAAAAAAAAAAAAAAAAACTTTCTGGTTTTGGGCAAGGATTGGAGAATGGGCTGAGATGTAAAATTCCCATTTGCGTCTAGGCTTAGGTACCAGCCTGCACATCCATCAAGGTTACTTTGCCCCATCAAGGTTACTTTTAAAGTAAAAAGATCCACTAAAGTTAAATTTGGATCACAGTATGGGAAATATATGACAACAAAAATCTCCCCCTTCTGGAACTGTTGAGATAAAAAGGGAAGCTGAGGTAAAATTTAGCCACACAGGAGTGGGCAATCATAATGTAAATTTTCCAATTAGAGGTAACTCTAGGCACTTCCTGATATAAATAAGGAGGAACAAGCCTGGGAATGTACCTCAGTGTTAGAGTGCTTGACTGGTATTCATGAGGCCCTGGGTCAGATTCCAAATACCACAATAACAAAGAAAAAAATTAAATAAGGGGGCAATGTATGTAAAATCCAATACTATTTATTTCAGTCACTGTGTTGCTTTGTCCAGAGGTATTTTTCAGGATTTCAAGGGTACGTGCAGATTTCAAGGGTACATGTATATTGCCTGTCATATTAGATATTTGCATTTGTCAGGACTTATAAGAACCCACATTGTTTTATGAGGATTATACTTATCTTGTCAGGTTGAAGAGTGAATGGATTGTTCAGAACTGGGTGCTAAGGATCTAATGAGACCATGTCTTTGGGAATTTCGAGAGTAGGCAGGGTAAACAGAAGTAAAAATTTAACCCATAATGTTAAAGACTAACAGAATAAAATTGCTAGTGTCGGAAACTGTTTTTTTACCTTTTTACACTGTGATCTAAAGTGCTACAAAAAAACAACACGGATGATGAAATGTTTACTTGGAGCCTGTGCATTCAGAGGACTTATTGATGGTTGATTTCTTGGCTCTGGGCTCCAGATGAGGCAGAATATTGTGGTGGAAACTAAAGGTGAAAAAAGTAGCTCAGGACATGTCCACCAGGGAGAAGAAAGTAATTTTTCTCACCAGGAACAAATCAAGAACCAAAAGTCATCCCCCCAGTGACCTACCTCCTCCAGCCAAAATCCATATTCCTAGGGTTAACACCCAGTTGATACAAATGTGTATTTTATTATTCATTTTGTTACATCTGACATAATCTATTTGTTCACCTCTGATCATTCTCACATCTCACACATGAGCTTTTTGTGGGAACCTAATATCTAAATCATAATATTCTGCAATCATTCCCCCAAATCTCATGCCCATCTCACAATGCAAAATGCATTTAGATAATTCACAAGAGTCTGCATAAGCTTACCATCAAGAATTACATAATTAAGATACAGTCCAAAATTGCCTGAAAGCACCAAAACTTCCAGTATGAGCCCCATAAAAAGGCCAATTGCATCTATCCAATACATAATGCCACATTGAATCATTTCAATGGCAGGAAGTAGAAATGGATGCATAGAAAGCATTGCACCAGAGCAACACTAAAACCTAACTGGGCAAGCAAATATGTATCTACATATCCAGCATCTGGGGCATATGTCTTCACTATGATGTTATTGCTGGTAGCACAGCCATATATTACCTCTGTCTAGGCTTATTTCTGCTCAATTTCAACAGATCTCCTAGCCACATATCCCTCTTTGCTGGCATCTCTGAACCTCAATATCTCCACTTGAGTTTTGGATTCCTAATTACATCTTCAGGCATCACAATATCAGGACAGCCAATCAGAACTCTGACTCTGTTTTATTTTTCCTGGCCTCCCAGAGATTCTTTTAAAATCTCAGTGGATGCCTCCATGACCCCAAAATCACAGCCCCATGCAATCACATAGAACCATCACGATGTGGTGTACACTAAATTCTGCCACCATTTTGAGCAATAAACAAGGCTTCTGGGATTCCAGTGGCAGCTACTGTGAGTGACCGGACAGCTGAGTATGGGAAAAAAAAATCCCTAGCCTCCTCCATGTGCAAGCAGAGTGTCCCCATTATCTCTTCTCAAAGAGGATTTTTATCTTTACACTCATGCACCTGATATGGGTGATGTCTTGGTAATTCCTGAGAAGCACTCAAACCCACATTTCTATTGTTTATGAGTGAAATACTTAGTATTTCTTTAGAGGCTAAAACATTCATTTAAAAGCCCAGTTTCAGTAAAATTTTTGTGGACAAATTTGAAGTTTTTCAAAACTTTCTGCTCTGCTATCTGCCCCTAATAAACACAGTGAACTTGATTTAATGTTGCCAGAAATATTAATACCACAATCAATATGATGTGTGGTCTTGAAATTATCTCTGTCACAATAATTAGTATATCATCTTTATATTTAGCCTGGTATAAAGACTCAACCTAGATGCTAAACATAGCCAATTTTTAAACCAGAAATAACATAAATGTCCCCTAGTCCAATTTCCAATAGACTGCTCTTCCTTTGAGACATTGTTGTAAGTTCAGTCTCTATCACTCAGAATTCTATTGGCATTTTGGTTTTAGGAATTAACCACCAGAATTAACCATTAAGGTATATTACAAAAATATAAAAATTTCCAGCTGTGTCTCTAAATTTTCCAAACTATTTCTGAATACAAACCATATTTAAAAGCTTTTGAACACGTGGCCAAATTTTTCACAGGAACATTTTCATGTTTTATTAAAAATTTCCGTTTAGTTTTCTTTCAATGCTCTGACCAAAATATCTGACAAGAACAATGTAGAGGAGGGCAAATTTATCTGGGTATTCATGCTTTCAGGGATCCCAGTCCACCAATAGTTGACTCAATAATTTTAGGGTTCTGGGTGAGGCAGAATATTATAGTAGAATTCTATGTCAGAGGAAATCATCTAAGCCATGACCACCAGGAAACAGAAAGAGATCTCTTCCCCAAATAAAGATATAAATCCTGAGGAACACCTCCCATTTACCCATGTTTTTCAGCCACATCCTACTTTGCTATAATTAACACCAGGTAATTCATATTGGTGAATTAATCCCTGATTATATTAAAGGTATAATAATTTAATCATCTCACCTCTGAATACTCTTCCATAGTATTAATATCCTGAGTAGATTGCATGTCCTAGTGGCTACTGAGGCATGAATAGCCTCTATGACCTGCATACTCTTTATGGTTTGAGAAGACTGAAACCATATTAGCCCCTATATTATTTGTAGTCTCTATGACCACAAAATCATCTACCATTTTTATGGCCTCTATTACCAACATCATTTCTATGACTTTCATTGTCTAAATGATTTAATTATTTGTAAGCCTGTGTGTGCTCTATACCCTGAGTAGCACATGTGATCTGTTCTGCTATGAACTGATTTGGATATCAAAAACCTAGTACCCTATATGATCTAAATGCCACCATGACTTGCACTCCCTTTGTGACTGGGTAGCCTCTATGATCTGTGTAGCCTTTGTGATCTGCATAGCATTTATGACCAGACTAGACTTACTATCCTAAAAGGGCCTTTGGCATTTTTATGTCTTAGCTGGATAGCCTCTATGACCTCAGTAGCCTGTATGTCTTGAGAAAATTCTATAGCCTCTGTTGCATCTATAATCTGCAAAAACTCTATTGCCTACTATGTTTCTATAACTTACAACAGCTCTATGGTCTGAGTAGCCTCTACAACTTATGTATGATCTCAGTAGTTTCTGCCTCTGAATCAAAAATGGTACAGTTCTATAGAACTGAGCATTTTCTATTGTTATCATAACCTTTATGAAATGCCAAACTTCTATAACCTAAGAAACCCATGTAACCACTGAAGGCTCTACACCTGAGTAATTTTTACATCCTGCTTAGCCTCTATGACCTGTGTTGTATCTATGGCCTGAATTCCCTAAATGACATCAAGAGACTGTGACCTATGTAGCCTTTATGAATTGAGAAGCTTAAAGAACCTGCAAAGTTTCTATGACCTTAGAGTCCCAATGACCTTAGCCCATATTTCCAGACTATATACTATAGAGACTGTTAAGACTCTGTGGTGAAGAAGTCTCTGTGTACCTATTTGGGCATAGTGGATTGTAACCTGTGTATCATATTTGGCTTGAGTGTCCTTTTTTATTTTTAATTTTTGGTACTTGGGATTGAACTCAGGTATACTTGAACACTGAGCCACTTCCCCTACCCTGTTTTGTATTGTATGTAAAGACAGGGTCTCACTGAGTTGCTCAGTGACTCACTGTTGCTGAGGCTGGCTATGAACTCGTGATTCTCCTGTCTCAGACTCCCAAAATGCTGGGATAATAGGAGTGCTGCCCTGTGCCCAACTTTGGATATCCTTTTTAAGCTATGAAGACATTTATGGCCATATTATTATTTATGGCTTGTGTAGCTTCTATGATATGAACTACCTCTATTATCTGTGTTGAATCTGGGACATTAATAGTATCTATGGCTACTGTAACATTCATGATATGCATAGAATATAAGGACTGATTAGCCTTTATGACCTGCAAAGTCTCTATGACCCGTGTGGACCTTGTAATCTATGTAGAATAAATGCCATAAATATTTTCTGACAACAGTATCCATTATTTCTGACATTCAGTATCCTGAATGGCCATGATTAACAGCATAGACTCTGTGAACTATTTTCCCTCCATGGCCTGAGTATTCCCCTTGTCCTGAATAATCTCTATTACCTGCATAACATCTGTGGCTGGATTAGCCTCAATACCTACATAGCCTCTTTGGCTTGACTAATCTTACATCCTATATACTCTCTATGACTACAGTAGCCTTCATAATTTTTATACCCTCTGTGGCTTCTCATGGCTCTGTAAACAAAGTATGTTCTATGCCCTTCAGCAGTGTGTATAGTCTTAGTACCATCTCTGGACTGTATTTCCTATATGATCTGAGTTGCCACTGTGAACTGTGTAGCCTCTGTAAGCCACTTCTTCTCTATCAACTGAGTAGAACCTATGATCTGGATATTGTCTGTGACATAGAATCCTCTAAACACCGTACGTTCTTTTACTTGTGTAGTCATTATGGCCTGAGTAACATAAATGGCCCATGTAACAAAATGGCCTTACGAACCTGAATTACCCTTGTATCCCTATGACCTTTGAAGACCATATACCCTGAAGAGCCTCTATGACTTGTAGTCTCTAGGCTCATGTAGCCTCCTTTATGTGATCACAACCTTTATAAACCAAGTAGCCCCTGTAAACTGCATAGTTTCTATGATGCCTGTAGTCCTTGTGACCTAATGAGACTCTATGGCCTGAGTAGTCTTTATGGTTTGAGTAGCTCCTGTGGTCTACAAAGCCTCTAAGATCTGAATAGACCCTCTGACATGCATCACCTCTATGACTTGTATAGTTATTGTCACCTGAACACCTTCTATGACCTCTCAAGTATTTACAGACTCATAGGTTAAATAACCTATGTAGTCTCTATGACTTAATTAGCATAAATGTCTTTGTCATGATGACCTTTGTGCAGCCTCTGTGGCTTTAGTAGCTTCTATCAACTGCATTGCCCCTAAGAATTGTGTAACCTCTGAGATATATAAAGCCTCTATTCCCTGAGTACTACTATGACCAGTGTATTCATTGCTCATGTGCACTCTCTATATGGGTAACCACTTCAAACTGAGTAACCTCTCCGACCAGCATAACATCTATGACATATGCATCATCTATGACCTGTGTATCTTTCTCTTCTGAGGCAAAGGAATTAACTGCAGAAAGTGGAGCTGGATTCCAAGGAAGGGTGTTTGAAATCAGAAGTCTCTGAAAATCCTTAAGCTTTTGTCATTAAAAGAATTTTTAAATGAGTGCAGGTCAGATTTCTGCCTTTTATATGTGGCTAAATGGGTCTTTTATTTAATAGGAATCTGTGAGATAGCTGTGGAAGTTAGGGAGGGTGTGCTGCAAACAAATTAGAAAATAAAAAATAGATGTCATTCTAACTCAAAGGCTTCAGGGCCGGGGGTTGGGTGTGTTATAATTCAGTGGTAGAGTGCTACACTTGACCTGGCAATACCAATATAAGGGTAGAAACGTGTGTGTGTTTCCCTGACATACTTGCCGAAACTTGTTGCTTATATTCTTGATTATTTCTCTCTCACATTTATTTTAGTTGTTCTGTGGACATCTAAAATATATTTTAAAAGTAAGTATTGAGAGTTCAAAGTCAGTCACAGCAACTTAGTGAAAGCCTGTCTTAAAATAAAAATTAAAGCAGGGTGCGGTAGGGCACGCCTGTCATCCCAGGTGTGGGATGCTTTGGGAAGCTGAGACAGGAGAATCATGAGTTAAAAGCCAGCCTCAGCCACGGTGAGGCCCTAAGCAACTCAGGGAGACCCTGTCTCTACATAAAACACAGAATAGGGCTGGGGATGTGGCTCAGTGGTCGAAAGCTCCTGAGTTCCATCTTCAGTACCAAAAAATAAAAATAAAATAAAAATTAATAAGAAACAAAGGGGCTGGGGACATGGTCCAGTGGTAAAGCACCTCTGATTTCAATCACCCTTGTACCAATCCAGAAATGAATACATAAATAAATAAATACATTTTAAAAATGCGTGAATGTAGCTTGGGGATAGATCATCCCTAGGTTCCATCCCCAATACTGAAGAAAAAAAATATGTAAAACTATCTACACACACACAGATACTCATACATATGTGTGTGTGCGTAGATAAAAGGTAGATAGATGGATAGATAGATTAGATGTGTGTGTGTGTATGACAGTCACACACACACACACACACACACACAAACACACACATAAGCAGTCACTGACCCTAGTATTCCAAGGCCCCAAGGGTACCTGTGCACCAGAGACACTCTTGTCTTTTGCAAGCCCATCTAAATTAGAGAAGCAATAGACATACAGACAGACAGACATAGACTTTCAACACATACCTGACCATATTCCCCAGATGGGACTGAGGAGACTGATGTGGACTAGGCATTGTCACTTACACCTGCTCAGTCAGGGTCTGATGTCCAGAGGTAACAGTGGTCTCTGACATGAGCAGAGCAAAGTGCTTTATCATGTGTCCCACTCTGACCCTTTCTTTGGTGTGAGTGGGGGTGAAACACAGGGACTCACATGTGCTTATCCTTTCTCTGCACCCCATCCACACCTTCACCTCCAAACTCTTCAGGAAAACCTTAGCTGTATACATTGACTCTCCTCAAGCCTGCCTCTGAAATCTTCCTTATTTGTGTCTATGAAATAAACATTTATGTTGCATGCATTCTAGGCCAGAGAACTACCTCCTGGGGTAAGCACTAGAACTCATTTGGCCTGGTCACCACCTCCCAAAAAAGTCAAAAGTCAAGCAGACAAGGTCATGGTGAAGAGAAGGAAAGGAAACTTTAAAGCAGGGCACGGTGGCGCAAGCCTGTAATCCCAGCACTTACGGAGTCTGAGACAGGAGAATCGCGAGTTTAAAGCCAGCCTCAAAAACAGCAAGGTGCTAAGCAACTCAGTGAGACCCTGTCTCTAAATGAAACACAAAATAGGGTTTGGGATGTGGCTCAGTGATCGAGTGCCCCTGAGTCCAATCTCTAGTACCAAAAAAAAAAAAGAAAGAAAGAAAGAAAGAAAAAATATAAATGAAAAAGTAAAAGAAAGAAAGGAAACTTTAAGGTGCTTGGCCATATTGATAAGGGAGAGCCAGACCAGGCATCATGGCCCAATCTTCCTGTCTTTCTCTTGGGAATATCAGGTTTTAATGAATGGAGGTTTGAGGCTTCAGTATTTTCAGTTTGAGTGGAAGCCAGCCAGCCAGCAGTGGCTCTCCGACAGATTTTCCTGGATTGTCATCTGTAGCAGATGTGGCAAAGAGCTTTCTGAGTCTTCTGTATGATAACTGGCACTGGCAGGAAGGGTATCAGGCCCTGTGTTGCCCCTGTGGTGTGTGTCATTAATAATACCTGAAACATATGGGAAGCCAGAGCTAGCTGAATGGGGGATTGGCTGCTGTCATCCAGATGCTCTGCCTGCTCTCCCTGCTCTGCCAAGGGAAGAACTGTGGTGTCTGCAGAATTCTCTGAGCCAGGGCTGCACACTCCAAGAAGGTTGAGCCAACTAACAGGCCAAAGCAGGGGAAAGAGTTGACCCGACTATATTATAGTGAGGGCGCATTCCCCTTGATCTCTATCCCTATATTTACAGGCCCAAGAGAGGACAGGTTACAGGGTGAAGTGCTGGAACTCCACCCAGGAAGGACAGGCCTTCAGTGTGTAGTTTCACTGCTCCTGAATTCTGGCCACATGTACACACCTTTGATGCCTCCCTGGGAGGCAGTGCTGGGTGCTGTCCCCCTCTGTCCCATAAGTGAGGAGATCAAGACCCAGACATAGGTTGGTGGGGTTGCTTCAGACCAACATGCATATGCAGCTGTCTTCTCAGTCACTCCTACACCACCCCCATGCACATTTACACAGAATGTGCACTCTGACCCTCATGGTATGTCTGATGAGTGGTTCAAGGTGAAGTAAATTGACTTTTGGCTAATTGTTGCAGGGGGAACCCCATATCCTGAAAGTATTCCTGCATTGCCTCCCACCCTCCTTCAAGTTTGAAGTTGCGTGTTTCAGAAAAGACAGCCTCATAACATCCTTATCACATATATAGCCATGATTATCACATATACATATACATATACACATTTGTAAGTGCTGGAGGCTAGGCTCAAAGCAAGTCATGAGGGCTCCTCTGGCCTGAGCCACTCTCCCTTTGAGCATAAGGTGAGATCTTCCAGCGACTGGCCATCTGGCCACGAACCAAAACCCAGGAGTGCATCGGCCCTCTGTCCCTACTGTGTCACTGGGGCCTGTGCTCTTCCATTGGGCAGGGTTGTTCTCTTTTGTTTTGGTACTGGGGATTAAACCCAGGGGTGCTTAGCTTAACCACAGAGGAGCCTCATCCCCAGCCTTTATGTACTTATGTATTTATAAAATTCTGGGATGGAGGTCTTGATAACTTCCTGGCAATTCCAGTGATGAATAATAGGGGGCCGTCTTAGTCTTCCTGCCTCAGTAGGTGAAGAACTGCCTCTCCCTCCCCCTTACCAACATTAGAGTTTGAAATGAAAATGGTCCTGGTGGATTGCTGCATATAGGCAGAGGCAGAGCAGGTGGCCCTTTCTGAAAGGCCTGGGAAGATCAGTACACAATGTGCACCTTGCATAGAGGTGTGTTTGTAGGTGGCAGGTTCTGAAGTCCTTCCCTGGTGGTGAGGACTCTGTCAGTAGCTAAGCCTCCTTGAGAGAGAAAAGGGAGTTTTTTTCCTTTGTGTGTGTGTGTGTGTGTGTGTGTGTTTGTGTGTTTGCGTGTGTGTTTTTTTTTGTTGTTGTTGTTGTTGTTGTTCACTACTGAGGATGAAACTCAGGGACACACGACCCCTGAGACACTTACTCAGCCCTATTTTGTGTTTTAGGTAGAAACTGTGTCTCACTGGTTGCTTAGCACCTTGCGGATATTGCTGAAGCTGGCTTTGAGGTTGCGATACTCCAGACTCATCCTCCCAAAGTGCGGGGATGACAGGCGTGCACCACCGTGCCCAGCTAGTTATATGTGTTTTAGTGACTCCCAGCAGCTTCTGCCTGCCTGCTTGGTTCATGAGTGGGAGAAGGATATTCTGGGCACCTGCCTGGGGTCCTGTCTGGCTGTCTGTCCCACCGTCCCATCCTCCCCACCCTCCTGCCCCTAGTCCCACAGTTCTGCCTTCATCTAGCTAGACCGGGCGTCTAAATGGGAAGGTCCAGAGAAGTGGTCCTGGCTGAATACCAGTGTTTGGCAGAACTTCCTTTCCCACCCGCCCTGACACCACCTCTCCCCAACTGAGGGAATCCCATTCTTTGGCCGATCCTCCAGCGTCACCTAGCGGACTAAGTTTGGAACAGGGTGCAGCGGAGAGGCTGAGATCCTAACTGAAGAGTCAACTCTCCCGTGCCCTGTGTGGATGGCACTGCCCCAGCAGCCGCAAGAGTCAGCTCTCGGGAGACTTGTGTGGGTGATGGCGGTGGGCGGCAGCGGCAGCAGCAAGAGTCAATTCTTAGGAAGCTCCTGTGGGCAGCGGCAGTAGTGCTGGTGCTGCCTGGTGGGTGGGACTTTACTTGCGATCCAGGGTAATTTCCTCCAGAGGGCCATGGAGAAAGGGTGGCCGCTCTTTCTTCTTCCCCTCTGCCCTTCCTGCCCTTCCCTCCTCATCTTGGAATCACCACCTCTGCAAAGTCCCTAAACCGAGTTGGAGGTTCCTGTTCACTCCCGATGCATGGCACCCCCCCACACCACACACACGCCCAGCCTTGGCCCGCCACGCCCCGCTAGATTTTTGGTTTTGTTTTGGCGCTACCAGGGGTTGAACCCATGGCTCTCACACCAGCAGCGATGTACTCTGTGCCAAATCACACACTTGCTGGCTCCTGGTGGAAATAGAGCAGTGACCTCAGTAAGCAGTGAGGTCCCTCGCCCCTATCCCATCAGTCACCTTGTTGGTGAGCCTTCGCTCTGCTCAGCTGGCCGGTCTTCTGTGAGCTCCCAGCTGCTCACTCTGCAGTTGCCTGCATGGCTCTTGCCCGAAAACACCACGAATGTTCCTCACAATGGGGAGTAGACACCATTGATTTATGTCTGAGCCCACAGCCCAGTTGGAGGGACAGCCCTAGGAGTGGGGTATTAGGTGCGCTGATCTGCATCCTATACTCCAGCAAACTTTCTGACGAGTCTGTACTCTCCGAAGAGCAGATGGCCTGTATATGCCAGCTGCTGTATTGATTTTTTTTCTCCCCCTTGGTGATCATGGGGGCTGGAACTCCAGGGTTGCTGAATTACCAGGTCATGTCCCCATCCTTATAAATATCTCTCTAAGTTGTGAAGACCTCGCTGAGTTGCTGAGGCTGTCTTTGAACTCACTGTCCTCCTGCTTCTCTCTGCCTCATAGATTTGTCAGGTGGTGGCCAGTTTGATGATGAATGTCAGCAAGGCCAGGATATCTGGATAGATCTTAGATGCTTGTAAAACGACGGTCATAGCCATGGTGAAAATGAGAGTAGTGAGGAGGAGGAGGAGAAGAAGGAGGATGAGGAGGAGGAGAAGGAGGATTGTTATTGAATGATCTTGAGGATGGAATGACTGTCACAGGATTACAAAAGAAAGAACAAGGCTTTGATTGATAGGGGCCTCCACTCTAGAAAGAAACAAGCTGGGTCACTGTGGTGTGGTGGGTGGGCAAAGCCTAACAACAAACCAAAGCAGATATGGAGTTAGTTTTCATACTGGCTGTGGGGATGGGGAAGGGGGCGCTTTTTAGGAATGTACATTGGCCTCAGGTGCATGTGGATCTCTGAGGGCACCTTCCCTTAAATATCTTAAGTATCTTTGAGTGAAGTGAGTTAAGTGAGAGCACCCTGGCTGATGGTCACACCTGGTACTCTTTGGGGTTGGAGAGTGATTGAGGCACATGGCACATCCTGCTCCTCTGGTGTCACTACCTAGTGTACTCTGACATGTGTGCGTGTGCATGTGTGTGTGTATTTGTGAGAGAGGGAGATGATCATCATAAGTGTTTGTGTGTGTGTGTGTGTGGTAGCAGGTAAATGGGGTGGGATTCATAGGCGTGGCTTACAGTCCAGGGTGACTTCCTCCTCTGGAGGGAAGCGCCTTGTGGGTTCCCTTCCTCCCTCCACAAGGCATCTCTGACCCTTACCTGCTGGGTTCCTGGATGGAACTGTATGTACTATCCTACCCTCAGCCCACATTCTCCTATGTACATTTTTTAAACTACTGCCTAGTGGATTTCCTGGCTTGGATGCATCAGTCAATGGGAATGATGGGAAAATAAAATGAAATAAAATAAAATAGAATAAATAAAAAAGAATAAGATAAACTAAAATAAAATAAATTAAATACACCGACCCCAGAAGTCCTGTTGTTCTCTCACTGGACCTTTGTTGTGTGACCCAGATTTTCCATGCCTATCAATGTCACATCTCTTCAATTAAGCCTCTGAGATTCTGTCTTCTCTGCATCTCCCTTTCTCTGGCAGTGAGAGTGTGGAATCAGAGGGATTATTGCTCTGTCCTTTGGTGGTTTCAGTTTTGCAGTCCAAGACCACCCGTGTCCCCGCCAGGTTTTCTAGGAGTGCTGACCAGACTTGTGGCAACTGGTGTTGCCCTGGGGATAGGGGTTTGCCCTGGCAGGGAAACACGGCTGGTGGGGCATGTCTAGGTGACTTTCAATGTCCCTTCAGAGCTGGTCCAGCTGACACCGCCCGCTGTTCTTTGTCCCTTCCGCCTGATGTTGGTGGCCATTTTCAGGCTCCAGCTGGTGGCTGCTTTTATATGAGTGTCTTGCCTTCGGAAGTCACCAAGGAGTGAGATGTGGTGGCAGTGACTGAGACAGAGTTCCAGGAGTTGGAACTGTCGCTGTGCCGCTGAGGTGGGCTTTTGTGGCCCACTGGCAGGAAGTTGGACTGGCAGGTCTGACGGGTGGAGGCTGTCTGCGAGCTCCAGGGCCTGGGTGCCTTAGGTGGCAGCTTGAATGGGTCGACCAGCACTCCCAGGTGCAGCTCTGGAGCTAGAGATCGCGGGGCTGGCCGGCTGGCCAGCCAGCTAGACCACATCCCATAGAGGGCTGGCTGTGGGGGACAAGAGGGGACCGCCTGTCGCACCTAGAGTTCTTTTACCAAGTCTGGGTCCCTTAGGTTTTCTTCCCTTTTTGTTTTTGTCCTCCTCTTCCCCATCCCCTTTAGTGCTCTGAGGCTTTGGACTTGTGTTTTAGTTTTTCTTCCTCCTCTTCTCCTCCCCATGGCCCTTCCCCATCATTGTCTCCTCCTCCTCGCAGGTTTGGCTGTGAAGTTGTGCTGGGCGGGCCAGGTGGTGCGCTGCCGGGCTTGCCTGGGTTCCTGGTCAGAGTCACATTTGTCTCAGGCGCTGTCCAGAGAAGGGATTGATGCTATGCTGGAGTCCTTGTTTGGGGACCACTCCCTTGAGTATATGTGGAAGGGTGTACCTGGTCCCGCTCCTGCTCGGTGGAGTGTCCACGTCCCTCATTTTTCCTTGTCATCTCCTGTGGTCGACCAGTTGTGCCAAGGTGCTCTGGTTCTCTTGGTGATGAGGTCAAGTGTGGGGGACAGGTGACCATGACTCTGTTCCGGAAGGGGTGGATGGTGACTGGACTGTTCCCCGTTGTCCCTGGTCACAATTGTTTCATTCTGAGGTGGCCGTTTTGTGACATCGGGTGGATGCTGACACGATGTTCTTTGGCATGTGTCACCAAAATAGGAGGGGGCTTGGGCCTCTGGATGCGTGTGGGGCTCTGGACTGCTGAGGACAATGGGGTGGCCCGGACCCTGCTAGCCCTCTTGAGCTGTCTGCGCGCTAGCTCTTGTAAGCATCTAGGGTGTCCTGGCCGCGGTGCCACCTCCGGGTCTCTGGCACCTGAGGGCAGCGGGGGAGGCAGCGGAGGTCCTTTACCACCTTGCTCTCCCTGCTCCAGGCACTGAGGGTGGTTGTGAGGATACTCCTTTCCGTGGCTCCCAGATGCATGGCAGAAGTTTTTTTCTGTGTCTGGGCCGTTCTCCCTGTGGGGTAGGCATGATGAGGCTGAAGCAGGCTCTGTGGTGACAAGGGTCCTTGCCAGGTCCCCTGCGCCCTGGGTGCTTCCTCCCCCACCATTCCTCCTGTTGACTGATGGATGTCGTGACTCTGCACTCTCTGGGGCCAGGCCAATGCCACGCTAGGGGAGGGAGGGGCATCCATTCCGAATGGGACAGCTCTTCTCTTCCTGCCTGCAGGCCCCTCCCCTCTCTGCCCCATTCATTGGCAGTGTGTGGAAGGCACAGGGTGCGGAATCCGGCCCTGACCTCTCTCCTGGTGTCCTCTGACACTACTTCTAGCTTGCCACCCTCTCTGGGTGGTCAGGCTGAGAGCAGTGGCCCTCTCTATGATGGGGAGGGTCAATCTGGCGATCCACCTGGGCTCCCCTATGCGCCTCTGCCTTTGGTGCTCCGCGGAGCTCCTGGAGCGCTCCGGGTCGTCCTTGAAGCGCCTGAGGCTAAGATGTTGTGCGCCATTCCCTGTTTCAGGTGTGGCTTCCATGGTCATCACCTCACCATTGGTCTCCCTGCGCCTGTTGGGGTTTCTGAGGTGAGTGCGGGAAGGAAAACGTGCTTCATTTTGAGGGGTTGGAGGCGATAAGCCTGGCAACGCAGCGCTGGTCCCCCTTCATCAGGGATTGGTCACTGTGTCTTCCCTGGGCCCCTGATGCTCCCTGCTGCATCCTTCCAGGGAACTGAGAGGCCAGCAGCGCCCCTGTGCTCTTTCCCCCTCTGTTAGGGAGGATGCTTTTTGGGTGTGTGAGCGATCCTGGCGGTTGGGGCAGGGTGGTGCGGTGTAGCCCGGTTCTCTGAGGCTCGCTTGCCCTTCTGCTGGCTGATACGGAAGACCTCGCCCACCCCGCTCTCCTGGATTGGCGGCCACATTGGGGATGCTGTGTTGGGGGATGCTGGGTTGGGTGCGGCTCACCCTCAGTGAGGAAAGCTCTCTAGCAATCTGTGAAGGGTGTTGCCTGTGTGGGGTACCGGATTCCACTTTGACCACCCCTGCCTTGCGCTCAGTTACCGGTGCGTAGGCAAGAGTCCTGCCCTCTCTCACCAACCTCCCCTGTGAGGGAAGGTGGGGAGTGTAGTGGTCCGCTGGCTCCTGCGGGTGGGGACCCTGTGCCTGCCTCTTTCACCTACTGAGGCCTGCGCCTCCCCACTCTGAGTTGGGGAGAGTTCCCGCTGGGCCTATCCGGGCCTGTCCGTGGTGGGGTTGGGTGACCTGTGTGTGCGTGGCAGCTGTGGGTGCTGCGTGGCTATGCGAAGTGTGGCGGTGTGGTGGTCTTCCCCAGTGGCATGCTGAGAGGGGAGGGACCTGTCCCCTTTCCCCCTCGCCTGCTGCGGGTGGCTCTCTCTGCTCCCTCCTGTCCGGAGTCCCCAGCCACAGCTGGTGGGCGGCCTGCGTGTGTGTGGGCCCGGGCGGGGCCAACACGACTTCCCGGAGCATTCCACGGGGTGGGAGGAGTTGTGGGCAGTTTGAGCCAGGTTCTTGGAGCTGGAGAACCCCCAGGGCTGTGGGTCTTTACCTGGCCCGATGCAGTGTGTTACCTGTTGGCATCTGGAGGCCAGGCCTATCAATTGTGTGGTGGGGTTAAGCGCCTCTAGTGGGAGGCTTCGGGGTTTGACCAGAGGCTGGGTTGGCGTAGCAGGCGGTGCAGGACTGCCTTCCTGTGTGGGGCTGGGACCCCGTGTGTTTTCCTGGCACCCCTATTCTGCCCGAGGTCTCTCTCTGGCTTGTCTTTCCACGGTTCTTTGCCCTCCCTGCCCCTTGGCGAGCACTCAATCCTGGTGTGGTCGCTCCTCTCATAGCCGCTGCCAATCATCCCCTGGTGTGAACATCCCGGTTGCGCTGCCAACGGGCTCCCAGGCTTGTACTGGGTGAGGCGGTGGGCAGATGGAGGGCGCTTTGTTGCCCCGGGGAAGCTCATTATGACGTGCGCTGGTGGCCTGCCGCTTGCGAAGGCGGTGAGGGCGGTGGGGCTCTGTCCCTACGAGGACCCCGCCTGGGCGGTTGGTTCCCGAGTGGCCCTGGCGGGTTGGTCCTGGGCCACGCGGGACCGCCGTTGTGTCTAGGGGGTGCTGGCAGTGAGACGCGTGTGCCACTTTGGGTTAGATCAGCCTGTAGGCCCGCGGTGGCCGGTTTTCCTCGGGCGGGACTCCCCTGAGGGTTGGCAGGTGCCTTTCCCCTCCCGCCACCCTTTCTGGTTGCCGCTCCTCACGCCCTGCTGCTGCTGCCTCTGCTGCTGGGTGGGAGCCTGGTCTGGTCTCTCGGACCAGGGTCCGCTTGTGCTAGTGCTCTCGCACAGGCGCGAGCGCTCTCCCTCTCTCTCCCCCCGCCCCCCGCCCCCCGTGGGTTCCATGCCGCAGTGGCCTGCCATGGCCCCTTCTGGAGTCCGCGGCTGCTTTTCCGCTGGCGATGGCAGTCGTCGTGTGTATGGGCTCAGGGTGAAGACTCCGTGTCCCTTTCCTCCCTGAGATGCATGTGTCAACCTGCTGCAGGCCCTGTGAGGGTTCTTGCACCAGGATGCAGGTCCGGCTCCTGCTGGCCCTGCTGTGTGGAGCGGCCCCCCAGCGGCACCACGCCGGGCTCTGGGAGGGCTTGGGGAAGGGGGGGAGGTGGAGTTAGGACTTTGGCTCTGGCCACCCAGCCTTTCTCTCCTTCTCATCCTCCTTCGCCATTGCAGCTGTCTTGGCCACAGGGGCGGCTTCCTGCCACCCATTGGGCAGGGAGGTGTTGTGTCCTGTGCTCCCTCTCTCACCCCTTCTGGTGCTCCGTGTTGCGTGTGTGTGCACGTGGGTACCCTTGTGGTGGCCGCAGGGGTGACTGGTGGGTTCTCTCCCGGTCTTATGTCCTGGCCTATCCCGCGTGCCTGGTGGGGGGCACCGCTACCTCCTTCACTACAGGAGCGGCTGTGCCCTCCCTCAGCGGCTCCACTCCTGACTCGTGCACCCTGCTGTCAGCCACCCAGGCGGAGGGCGGGGGGAACCGGGGTCCACCTCGCCACCCAGCGGTTGGGGAATGTTGAGTCCAGGTGTGCCTGTGGGGGTTTCCCAACCCCTCTGAACTCCACCGAGTGGCCCCTGGCCGCTCCCCCTACCCACACCTCCGCGAGGCCCTTCTGTATGATCAGCATCCCTAAGAGTTCATGTGTAGCCTTTATGGCCTGAGTAGTGTCTGCAAACTCTATGACCTGTGCATCTTCTACAAATTGCATCACTTGCATGCCTTTATGTCCTGCATAGCCTATTAGACATGTAGAGCCTCTGTGGTTTTAGTGATCTGTGATATATGTAGCCTCTATATAATGCATAGCCCCTATGACTTGCACAGGCTTACTGGCCTGAATATCTTTATGACTTACATAGCTTCTATAGCCTGAGTACTCAAAATGTTAGTAGTAGCATATATGTGCTTTGCAGGCTCTATGCCTTCAATAGCTTCTGTGAAATTTGTATCCTCTATGACCTGTGTATTCTTTATGGCATAGGCAACCTCTATGGCCTCCATAACCTGATGACTGAATAATCTAAATGCCCTAAATAGCTATTATGCAATTCATAGCATGTATAAATTGTGTAGCAACCTTGAAATGTATAGGCCTTATACTCATAGTGGCCTACCTAGTCTGAGTAGCCTCTGAGTCCTGTTAGCCTTTGTGAATTTCAGTTTCTTTAAACTCCATAGATTTCTGTAGTCTCTATGAGTTGCACAGCTTCCTCTGTGATCTGACTCGCTTCAACAATCTGCATAACCTCTATCATATATGGAGCCTCTATGGTTCTATCACCAATGTTACCACAATGACATTTATAGCCTACATAATATGTGAGTTCCTCTATCACTTGCATTGTGTCAAATACCTAAGTAGTCAGTATGACCTAAATAACTTTTATAACCTGCAAAATTTCTATGATTTCTATAATAACATCCATAGTCTGTTTGTTTCCCATGACCTATTTAGGCCCCATGGCATGCATATCCTCGATGGTCTAAGTAGCCTAATATTTAGAACTGAGTACCCCACATATCTTGTCTATTCCCAATACCCTGGATAGCCTCTATAGGTTCAGTAGCCCTTATGACCTATATAAACTCTATGACATGAACAGCATGAAGGAGTTGACTAGCTGTGTACTGCCTGCATAATCTACACCACATGAGCAACATGTATTACCTGAGCTTCCTCTATAATCTCTGAGGACTTTAAGACCTTTGTGATTCTCTACAATTTGCACCTCCTTTATTACCTATGTACACTAATGCCCTAATAACTAAAAGGGAATTAGGAACCCCTGAGACGTTCATACCCTCTATTGCTGGAACAGCCATTGTGAACTCAGTGTCCTCGTGGTCTGTGTAACCTCTATGACCTAAGTAACCTGTATTACTTGGGTAGTGTTTCTGTGCTCTGATGCCTCTTGACTCTGAATGTTGATCACAAGAGTAGCCTTTATGAACTGAGTAATCTCTTTGTCCAGTGTAATTTCTGTGACATGAGTAGACTATAACCAGAATTTTCTCCACAACCTGCACAACCTCTAACACCTGTGTGGATTTTATGCCTTCATAGCCTAGGTAAAATTCTTGGAAGGAAAGCACACTATCTTTATGGTGTGTGTGTTGTGTGGCTCAAGGATTGGATTTGTATATCAATTGAACATACTCAGAGCAATTCTTCCAGGTTTAAATCCAATGCCTCCATCTCCCTGGGGAACCCTTCAGGCCAACATTATCGCATTGATATTACCCTACCTGAATTGTATTAGAAGGGTAAGAATTGATCACATTTGGGAAGCCAGGAGCCATGGGAAGGTTGTTGTTCTGCAATAACTCCAGAAGAAACTTAGCAAAACAGAAAAATGTATCACTAAAGAAGTAGGAGACTAGTATGATTAAAGTTCACATATATAATGTGCCAGATGTAATTTCAGGCAGGAAAAAGGAGGAAAACATACTTCAATGGAGAAAAACTTTTATGTAGGGAAAGGCATAACTGTGTTCTAAGAAGTGCCCAGGCTTGTGTCCCAGGCTCCCACACTTCTGAGAGCTTTTCTCTCCCACATTTGGGGCATTGGAAGTTTCTCCCCAAGGTTAGACAAAAGAACGAATGCAATGGGCATATCTGGGGACCAAATGACTGCACCAGTAACATGTCTTTCTGGTACCCCAGGAGAAGAAAATAATCAAAGAGTGTCAACAGAGTTAGGGGACCGTCAGGATGCAAAATTTCAAAATATAGGCAGATTATTGTTAACTTAGTGTGCATCTTAGTTTATCAGGAATTTAAGAAGCTTGGCCAAAAGTGAAAGCTAGGATAATTGTGATGGGCCAAAATAAAAATTTTAAAACTTAATAGAGTACTTTAATGAATCTAAAATGCCAGTGGTAGGTATTATGAGGCCCTTTCTGTCCAAATAAGAAATAAATAAAATTACCAGAAGGTGGAGGCTATTCATCATATGGTGCAAGTTTCATGGCCCCAGGTGGGAGCCAGGATGTAAGTACACATTTAGAATACTGCAAGCAGTGTTGACTCATACAGTGTCAGACTTTAAGGTTTCTTTCAGTCTCTCCATGACCAGTGTTGCCTCTATGGCCTGAATATCCTCTATGACCTTTGCAGCTTTCATGGTTAAAATAGTATTTAAATTTTGGTTTGTTTAAATGACCTAAGGTGCATTGATGGCATGTGTAGCCTTGAGGTCTAGAGTGCCTGCAATGTTCTACATAGCCTCTATGATCTGAGAGCTTCAGGGAATTGTGTATCTCCTATTCTCTTAGTAGCTCTTTTGACCTTTTTAGACCCTATGGCTGCTAGATCTTTCATGACTTAATAGGCCACTGAGATTTGCATAGCCTCTGTGGTCTGAAAATGCTCTAAGACTTGCACACCCTCTATGACTTGACTAGCTTCTATGACCAGAGTAGCCCCTAGGAACAGAATTGCTTCATAGCTGACCATAGTAGTATCAATGACCTGATTACCTAATTTGGCCCATCTAAATTCATGAATCCATACTCTTCATTACCTCTAATTTCAGTGGCCTCAGAAGCCCCTTTGACATGCATAAGCTCAATGGCATGAGAACCTCTATCCCTGCCTAGCCTCAGAAGATGTTATAATCTGTGTAGTCTACTTCAGTAGCATAGATTCTGTGAGCTGTGTGTCCTTTATAGGCTGCATAACCAAACAACCTGAATACATTCTGTGATCTGAGTAGCTCTATGCTTGCATATTCTCTATTTGTCAATAAGCATCTATGACCTCAGTAACATTGTTGATAAGAGTAGCTTATCCTCAGTAGCCTCCAAAACAGATGAGGCCTCCGTAAGTTATTACTTTCATGACCTAAGCATCAACTACAGCCTCAGATGCCTCTCTTGACTCTGTACCCTCTATGACCTAATAGCCCAGGTGGAATTTTTATTCTACATGGACAGCAGAACCACTATGACCTGAGTAATTTCTATGACCCTTTGAATCTCTATGGTCTGAATATCCCCAATAGTTTATAAATCCTGTATGAGAAGAGTAGCCACTATGAGATGCCACAGCTTTATTTCAAGAGTAGATTTTGTGACCTGAGAAGCTTCTATAACTTAGTTATCTCTAGGACTTTTGTGGCCTCTAGGGCTTGAGTACCCTCTGTGAACTATTCTACCTCAGAGTACATTTTTATCTCTATGGCCTACATATGCTCATGTTTTGAGTGGTCAGAGTGATATTAATATCCCCTATGTCTTGTGTAGCCTCTGTGGCCCAACCCATTGATATTGACTTAAGTAGTCTTTTGACCTGCGTAGAATTTATGGCTTGACTAATCTCTAATGTATTTATACTCTAAATGACCTGAGTAGCCTCTATAAACTGGATACCCTCTATGAACATTGTAACTTTAATGATCTGCATAACTTTTTAATACTGAGAAGCCTCTATGGCCTACCCAAGTTCTAAAGCCAATGTAACCTTTCTTACTTGTGTAGACTTTTTGATATAAGTAGCCAAAATGTCCTTAATAGTTTTTGTGACCTACTGAGACTCTATTGCCTCTAGTTTTCCATGTTCTGAGTAACATTTAACACCTCCACAGGCTGTTTAACCAGGGCAGCTTCTATGACATTCTCATACTAGGGCATGTTTAGCCTCTAATTCCTGATTAGACATGATAGACAGAGTAGGCTCTATACTCTGGGTAGTGTACATAATATCAATTTCCTCTATGCCCAGTGTGAACTCTGTGATTTATGTAGTCTCTATGGCCTGTGTATCCTCTATAGACTGAGTAAAGTAACAAACTTTTATAGATATGACTCTATCACTTTTGTAGCCTCTATGACCTGAGTAGCCTCCATGACATGCATAGTCTCTATGATCTTTACAACCTATATGGCCTGCCTAACCTCCGTATCTTGTGTAGTTATAATGTTCTTAGTAATCCCCATAACATGTCAAGTGTTTATGGCCTGATAAGACTAAATTAACTCCGTAGGCTATATGGCCTCTTTACTCTATGTGAACTGTGTACCTTCTTGGACCTGATTACCCTCTATGTCCTGAATAACCTCTATGGCCAGAAGAGCATAAATTAACTTAGTAGCCTCTATAACATGTGTAGCCTCTGTAACCTAACAACCACAGTGACCCCCGTGAACTGAGTAACCTTTATGATCTCTTTTACATCTCTGCTCTGCCTTGCCTCATATCTGATTAACACTATGACTTGCATAGCCTGCAAGGTCTGTAAGGCCTCAGTAACCACTATGGCCTGCCTAGGTCTGAGTGGCTGCTATGACTTCTATAGTACCTATGACCTGAGTAGCCTATTGCACACTCTCTGACCTGAGGTGTGTCTATGATCTGAGTAGGTGCTATGGCCTATATACTCTCTATGGGCTATGCAGCTTCTATGCCTTGTGTGGCCTCTATGTCCTGCATAGATTTCACGGCCTAACTAGCCTTAGTGAAGTGAATGGCTTGTATGACCATCATTGACTCTTCCATCTGAGTAGCCACCAGAGTGAAAGTAGCTTAAATACCCTTAGTAGTGTTAGAAATACTGAGAAGCATTATTTATACTGAACAATTTATAAATACTGAATTATAAATACTGAACAATTGAAACACATGCTCAAAAATGGGTGGGCAGGAAAAACTTTTACTCCTGTCAGTGGGGTTTGCTACTGGAGCCTGGCTAGTAAGCACACAGGAGTGGGCAGTCTGCCTGCTTATATGTCAAACCTAATGCAGCACTGTTGCCTTTCACTCTGATGGAGGATGCATACTAAAATCTATGCAATTGGCTAATTTTAAAATCAGAGTGTGCAAAGGGACGGCCATAATTAAAATGGCTGCATTTGTCTCTTTTCTAAAAGTGGTCCATCAGACTTTTTATTTATCATAGTAGCATCTATGGAATGCATACATTATCTTACCTGTGTAACCTTTATGACCTGCATATTCTGCATTCCTCTGTAGCTTACATACTACTTATGACCTCAATAGTCTAAAAGACATTATAAGCCCATGGATCCTGTGTACCCTCTATGGTCTGCAGACTCTCTACATACTGAATAGTATAAATAACCTTATTATCCTTGATGACTGTGTAGCCTCTATAAATTTAGTAGTTTAAATAAACATATCAGCCCTATGAACTGTGTAGCCTCTGTGGCCTGATTAGATTGTATGACCTGCATAATCTCCATGACCTGCACAGAATTATGGCCTGAGTAGCCTAAATGTTCTGAATAGCTACTCTGACCTCAGAGGCACTAGATCTACTTATATTCTATGTCTTTCATTATCTCTATTGGCCTTCAAAATAAAATGACCTTAGTAGTCTCTATCACCTGCATGCTCTCTATGATCTCCATAGAATTTATGGCCTGAGTGTCCTCAATGGCCTGTGCAGACTCTAGGGCTAGAGTTCCCTCTGTGATCTGAACACCCTCTATGTATGGTATGGCCTCTGGGAATTACATGCTTTCTGTGAGCTTTATAAACTTTGTTACATGGTTCCTATGTAAACCACATAGTCTGAATAGCCTAAACATCCCACATAGAGCAGCTTCTATGACTGTGTAGCATGTGTAGCATAACTGGTCTGAGTAGCCAATATGGACTTAGGATCCCCCATCTTCTGCTCTCCCTCCAAATTAAGATTAGAATGTAAGACCTACACAGCCTCTATGAGCTTGGTATACCCTATGACATACATGGCAACTAACTGCCACAGAAGCCTCCATTGTCTGTGTAACCTGTATCACCTGAATAGCCTCTATGACTGAGTAGCCTTGTGTGCACTGGAAACTATGACATGTGTAGCCTCTATGACCTATGTAGCCTTTATGATCTGAGTAGTCACTATGACCTGGGTAAATTCTATGACTTTGAGTAGCCATTATGACCTGGGTAAATTCTATGACTGTGTAGCCTATATGGCCTGTGTAGCGCGTTTCTGAAAGGTTGGTTCTTTTTCCCAGTGACAATTAAATAACAAGGACAGAGATTTGAGAGAAAGTAAATATAAGATTTTTTTTTCTATAGTAGCAAAGGAGAAACAGGACTCTTGTCCCAAAGTCTGTGATTCTGCCTATCGAGGAAAGGAGAGGTTTTTGAGAGGGTTTTGAAGGAGCTGTTCATTTGAAGGCTAGATTCCAGATTTTCCCTGAAGGCAAATTGTGATTCCCTTGCTAGTTTGGGGGATAGCCATTTCTTGTATCTTCTAGTGCCATCCCTGAACTCTGAAAACTTGTTTCCTTTGGCAAGTGTGCTCTTATACAGATAATTTGACCTAAGATGAAAAATACAATCTTGTTCCATGCTCCCAGGTTAGAAAGGGGGAGAGGGAGAAGAGGAAAAATAAAAACAGGTCCATTTAAAAATAAGACTCAGTGGCAGAGCCTCAGGGCTATATTAGTAGTACAAAGTGAACCACTGTTACTTAATTATCTAAGTAGCCTACATGACTTGTGTACTCCATTTGACTGGACTACACATTTTGTTACCTGAGTAATCTCTGTGGCCTAAAGAGATTAAATAACCTTGGTAGCCCCTATAACCTCCTATCTCCTACAGTCTGAGTATCCTCTATATCCTGAATAGCTGCTATTTCCAAAATACCCTCATGACAAGGGTAACCTCTAAGAACTAGGGAGCATCTACAAATTCTGCACTCTATGTGGGCTTTATCTTCTGCAACTTGCATACCCTCTCTTATCTCTAGAGCCTCTATAACCTAAGTAGACTTTATGGAAGAGGAGCCTCTCTGGTCTGAATAGCCTCCATGAACTGCATAGCCTCTGGAAGCTAAGTAGCCCCTAATGCCTTCTTATTATCTTGTTCCTGAATAGATCCTATTTTCTGCTCTCTGATCACTATATTCATAGAACTGGGGCTCTTCAAGATATTTCCAGGACTATGGCACATATCTGTATAGTAAGGACCATGGCTCACCCTTATATTCCCAGAACCGTGGATCATCCCTGTATTCCCAGCACCATGGTTCATCTGGGTAATCTCAGGACCATGGCTCATTTCTTTAGTCCCAGCACCATGGATCACCTCTGCACTCCTGGCACCATGGCTCATCTCTGTATTCCAAAAAAAAAATTACTCTACTCAGTATTCCCAAGACCATGTCTTATCTCTGTATTTTTACCACCATGGCTCAACAGTTTCCAGTGTCCTACTCTCAGTTTGGTGCCGATGGGAATCCAAGGACACGAGTCTCCAGGTTTGCACTATGGTGTTGGGTCCAGGGGGGAGTCTGGAAAACCATTCACTCAGGTCTGGATTGGGGTGGGGCACTGGGAAAAACCCCATGATGGGGCCGTGGAGTCCCTGCTTCCCGCTTAAGGCTCATGTGCTGTCGTCAGCCATCCTCCTCCCCACGTGTGCAGCTCCTCCTGACTTATGCCACTCAACCTAACCTCTCCTCTATGCCTGGCATGGACTTCTAGGTGGCTAGGGTTTCCAGTTGCTGGCCTCTCTAGCCAGAGTGTGTGATCGATCCAGGCACCTCATTGCCATGGCGACCAACTGTGCAGGCACTGGTTGGTGAGATTTGTGAGTCACTCCTGGTGCATGGCCATGGAGTTGAAGGACCTGGCCAGCACTGGCAAGAGGCAGCCTCACCTATGGGCCTTTCTGTAGTTTTACTTTCATACTGAGTGGGTCTGCTGGATGAGCTGGGGTCCCAGGGGACAGAGGTAGAGGGCACTTTGCAAGAGCGAAATGGGGTCCAGCAGGTCAAGTTTTTGGTTGACGGTCAGCAAAGTCAGTTTAATCAGACTTGCGGCATTGGTAAAACTGCTCCACTGGAGGGAGACACAGAGCCTATTTCTTCAAGAAAGTATGCAAGCTTATGTATAGGGTCCCCAGGCCAATCACGACCCCGGTATTACAAACAATGGGGTATGCTCTACTGGCCCTGATAGATATGGGAAATAGAAAAATAATATACTCTGAAGAAAAGAAAAATGGCCAAGCATTACCTTCATTTCCCAACGTTTTCCTGATGTTGGTTATGCTGGCAGCTCCCACCTTCCCCAACACCAGCTTTTTAATGTTAATTATGCTGGCTGTCCTACCTTTCCCAGCTCTGTCTCTTTGATGTTAATCAAGCCAGCAGTTAACACATCTCCTAAACAGATGCCTTCCTGAGGCAAAACCAGGAAGGAAGGGGCTTATCACCACACTGGAGTGATAAACTAATTGATGAAACAACCCCAAATTCCTAAAGCCCACCAAAACTTAAGAGCCTCTATAAACCCTGTCCCTTCCTTTGTTCAGGGTCTCATTTTCCACCAGGAATATGAGTCCACCACTCCACAGATGAATCCTGCTCCCAAATAAAGCCTACAATGACTTTCATAGTTTGCTGCAGCTGTGGTCTTTATTGTCCTTACAGGCCCTGGGGTCCATCAGCATAGAATGCCAAATAAGAGGATGGAGGGGATGAAGCTTGGAGAATGCTCCCACATATCCTCTTTTTTACTTTCATTTGAAATGTCAGTGGGGCTTGTAAAGACTGGACGACCAGAAGGAGATGAATTAACGCTGCTCAGCAAGGCTTTATTGAAAATACACACTCTTAGGCCGAATCCTCCCATCCATCAGAACATGCCCGGGAGAATGTTGCTGGGGCTCTCGTGCACAAAGAATTTCAAGAAAGCCCAGTCAGGAAGGGGAGAACTTGGGGACAGAAAGAGAAGGCCAGAGTCCTTCCTGGATAGGTCAGGAAAACCCTCTGATTGACAGGAGGCATGTGTACTGGTGACGTCAGCATTCGGCCAGCAACTCAGCTCCACAGCCACTGACTGGTCCCCCTAATTGGATGTCCTGGACCCTGACCTGACCTAACATCCCAGCCTTTTTGATGATATATGACAGCAGATTTTGTCTGGCTGCTTCGTGTGGGATTGGGGGCACCGAGTGGGAGATGGCTCGGGTGTTGGTCAGGCAGGGAGGCAGACACAGCGGTATGGGAGCCTCTGGTTGTCAGTCATGTTGCTTGAATGTATAAGCATTACCTGTGGATAGGAACAGAGGATTGGGATATATTACATATTAGCAGAAAGAGAAGGGGGCTGCCGAGAAATTTTGAGTTTGGTGGGAGTTCAGTGTGATGGGAGTTCAAAGCTGGTCTATTCTGCAATGAAATTTGTTTAAGTTTTTAAGTAGTGGTTACTGCATAATCAAGTCCTCTTGCGCTAGCCCAGAGGCAGTGAATGGGGACCAAGGGGAACACAACTATCATCAGTAGAAAGATGGCCCCTTTTTTATTTAGAAAGGGAGGTGTTAGCAAGTCATGATAATTTAGCTTCACTGTATAGTTAATTGAGGAATATCAATGGGAATTACAGTTATGATTCAAACCTATATAGAGAAAACAGTCTGTAATGTAGGAAGTATAAGGGTTGAAAATTTGTCCCCATAACAAGGTTGGAGAGGACAAGGCATGTAAACATAGTATTAAGTTTTTAATGTCACAGATGTATATCTTAAACTATTTTAAATGCCCAGGAATGGCTGTATTCTTGTTTGTGCTAGGTGTTTAAGATGAAGCAAGTCAAATTGACTTTTGTTCTTACCTATTGTTAAGAATCACCTTTTGGTCTCCTGACAGGCATCCTTGAGGAACTTGAGCACAGCTTGTTATCTCTGCCAGTGCCATCTGCATTAGGATAGGTGCAGGTCTGGCACTGACCATGTGGCTTCCCCAGGGAAGCATGAGGGATGATTCCCTCTCTCTTAGACCTTCCTGTTGATTTTATGGCATTTGATTGGCTCTTTAATTCTCTAATTGTCTCAGAAATCTCCCTGATCAGGAGGTCCTGCGGCCCAGAGGTGTAGAGTGCTTCAGAGAAGTTTCCTCATTCCTTGGATTCAAGTTGACTCAAAGGGAAAGAGCCAAATACTGGTTTTCTTGGCCCTTTAATTTAATTTTAGATTTTAATTCTTGATCTTAAACACTCAGCAAGCCAATATCACCAGTTACAAATTAAGAGTACTGGTCTTTAACTTTAGGGTCTATCCTATAGGTGGTGGCTAATTTATCTTAAAATAATCTGAGTTGCTTGTTCTTGAAGTAGTACCTCTGTAAAACATTAACAGGCAATAGACAGAGTTTAAGAAAAATACAACATTAAATTAACAACAGTAAAAACATATTTAGTTTGTGTATCAGCTTTCTCAAATTTTGGCTGAGTTACATATTATATTCTTGTTTGAGATCCTAATGAGTTTTACAACAAAATTAATCCTTTGAACATATCTTTAAATGATCTGGATTCTGGCTTATTTTAAAGCCATTGTAGTAAGCTGGGAGACAGAACTATCTCAGGTAAGACAGGGCTTCTTGCAAAATCTTAGCAGAATACTAAATAAATTAGGTCCTCATTTCTTTAAAAATCACTCTGATGTAAAAATAACTTAAAGCCTTATCTTATTGATGATAGGTTCAGTTATAAAACATTAAATGATATAAATGGATACCATACAAGTTCAGTTTGGAGAACATCAGGTTGGTATAATGCTCTTTTTCTAATCTTGTACATCTGAAAGAAATGGACACATTTAATATAAAAATAGAAGTGGTAGCACCATAATTGCATTGATACTGTTTAACCATAGGTATATAAACCTTAATTTTTGAAAATTTGTTTCTCCAAGTGATAAAACCTGACAGATGTAAGAAAGTTATCTTATTAAGAGCAGAACATTGTTTTAGATGTTAGTCTTTCTGTTTAATTACAGTTGTAAACCTTTTGTTCAGAAATATTCTTTCCTTCCAATAAATACCATATTTAGAATTAAAAATGTTTGAATCCATTTTTAATTTTAGTTTATGACTGCTTGGTTTACATAATCACAAAAATAGAGCATGCAGAAGGCCTCTTGAATTAAAGGTAGGTATATCATGTCTCAGTAGAGTGTAAAAAAAAACTTTTATAGTTGAATAAAATACATCTGATCAGTAGCAGAACTTAGGCAGATGTAAAGTAAACTCCTTTCCCCTTTTTTTTTCCTTGAGCTAAGGTAAAGCAGTAAGTCTGGGGGGAAGACCTGCCGCATGGTAGGTAGGTAACAGAGGCTGAGTGGTAAGCCTGGGAGGAGGGGCTGCTGCAAGGCAGGCAGCCCACAAACGCTGAGCTGCCCGTCCCAGCAGCATGGGGGCAGCGAGAAATGCAGGGATTGTGGCCACTTGAGGAAGGAGATAGAAGAGCAAATGGGAAAGGGGGCTTTTAGCAACAAGAACTTGAGAGGACAGAACAGATGGGATAGAAGGGAGAGGCAAGAGCACATTTTCCAATAAAGTCCTGATGAAAGAAATTCTTGTTCATTTCCCCATCCGGTGGCAAAAATTAGCCAAATCAGTGAGGATCTGAAAATTAAATGTTCCCCATGGAGGCCATTTTGATCCTTAATATAAGCCATAGTACAGTGGAGTTTTGAGTCTAGAGAAGAGTTGGGGTTCTTTGTGACTTCTCAGCAGTCCTGGGGAGTGGGCAGGAACATAAAAAGTCATCCCTCAAAATGTTTACGTCCATGGGAGAATGACAGGGCCAGTCAGAAAATTGAGGTGTCCCTGAGAACTATCCAGGGCCCGGACGGTGGCAGCGAATGGCTAACACGGGGATTGGGAACATCTTCCCAAATCCATGTGGCCTCGGGTGGACAGAGACCTATGCGCGTGTACAACTTACGAGTAGGCCTCTGGAGCAAGCAGTGGGGAGGCAAGCTGAGAAGTCAGTGGAAACAGGGGCCTTGTCGGGGACTCTTATCAATCCGGGTGAGGAAGACAGGGAGCGGCTCAGGAGTTCTCTCGGTCCAGAGGGCTTGCCTTGACCCTGGTATGGGGGAGGTACAAAACCCTCCCAGGTTTTGGCACCATTATGTAAAGACTAGATGACCAGAAGGAGATGAATTAAAGCTGCTCGGCAAGGCTTTATTGAAAATACACTCTCTTGGGCCGAATCCTCCCATCCATCAGAGTGTGTCTGGGAGAATGGAGCTGGGGCTCCGGTGCACAAATAATATCAAGAAAGAACAGTTAGGAAGGGGAGGCCTTGGGAGCAGGAAGAGAAGGCCAGAGTTCTTGCTGGATATGTCAGGAAAACTCGCTGATTGACAGGAGGTGTGTCTCCTGGTGACATCAGCATCCAGACAGCAGCTCCGCTCTGCAACCGCTGACTGGTCCCCCTAATTGGATGTCCTGGACCCTGACCAACCTAACAGGGCCTGTGTGGCCTGTAAGCAAGCATGTTGGAGGGATCTCTGATGATCACCTCATGGGAGACAGTCATTCCACGGGATAACCAGACTCCTACATTTTTTTTTAAATTTTAGTTCATGAGTGCTCTATATGTTGAGTTTGATACATAAATACATGTAGACAAGATAATACACAAAAACAGACAGCATTTAGGCCAAACAGTACATAAAACAATAAACAAAAGGCCCCTTGGATTAGAAGTATATCTTGTAAGTTGGTCTCTGAGCAAAGTAGAGTGTAAAAAACTATACTTGAATAAGATACATCTGATCAGAAGTTTTAATCTTAGTGCCCAAAATGAAAGTTATAAGTTCAAAAATGTAAGAGTCAAGAGTCCTGGGGGGGGGGGGAGACATGATAGCTGTTGTGTCAGTAAAGCAACTTGAGAGAATGGAGGTAGAAGTGTAAAATCCAAACTCAGAATGGAGTCACTCTGGCTCAGACCTGCATGTATCAGCTAACCTGCTCTTTGTGCTTTTGTGATTAATGCTTTGCTATGCTTGCTTCTCACGGATGGGGGTACAAAACCACAGGGTGCCAGACCCCCTGGCCAGTTACCTAAAGTTCCAGGAACTGAAAGGGGACATAGGAGGCAATGTCACGGTTGAATTGTAAATAACTATAGGTTGAATACATGCCAAATCATGTTTTCCTGAGTCATGTAGCTGGCCCACCCTATAATAACCTCTGAAACCCTCACTTTGGGCTCACTCTCTGAAGGAAAGGACCCCAATCAATTGGCCTGTGTGCCTATTTCCTCAATAAACTTTGCTGCTTCTGCAGAGTTGTCTGGGCTGCACTTCTTGGGGAGAGGTGCAGGTTGGATGCAACATTTGGTTCCCTGACCGGGAAGCCCTTTCCCTGTTGCTCCATCCGCTCTCCTTCCTGGGAGTGTGGAATGGGGAATTGATCCTCTCTACTGAGGGGAATTAATGCCCCTTGAGGAATAGGTCAAGTCTGTATTGGTATACCATTTGTGACTCGAGGGGCAAGCTGGACATAGCGCATTGCCCCGAGTCAGGACTCCACCAGGACGCCTGTGGACTCCATCTGGTCTGGTTCAGATTTCAAGTAAGAGCTCATAAAACCGTCTTGATATTAAGTGGCCACAAAGGCGTTATATCCTCAAGATCTCTAGCCTAACTGTGGTGCGTTTATTGTTTGTCTTGTCTCTGTGTACTGTCTCCTTGTCTTTTGAAATAATGAGTCAATCTTCATCCATATCTAGCCCTTTAGATTTGATCAAATCACACTTTAAGGATTTTTAGCAGAAGGCAGCTGAATCCAGGGATGCCATTTACTCAGGTAAACTAACCACTTTCTGTTCCTCTGAATGGCCCACATTCAAGGTCAGATGGCCTCTGGAGGGGACCACCAAACTCCCCACTGCCTACCAGTTCCAAAAAAAAAAAAAAATCATTTTTGGGCAGCCTGGCCACCCAGATAAAATACTAAATAAAGGGGAAAAAATGGTTATAAAGGTTTTTAGCTGTGCTCACTAAAGCTTGCATTAAAATGTAAATATGACTGTCAACAGAATTTTTTAAAAGGTCAAAAATAAAAGCTAAAATGTAAAAAAGAGATATAAAAAACCATCATTTTGTCTAGGAAATTTGGCTTTTGTCTCTCAGTCAGCCCCAGATATTCACAGAAACCTCCAAAAACTTAAAGGGTTTACAGAGTAACTTCAAACTATTGGCGGTGACCCAAAAATTTTTAACCATGGCAGACCAGGTAATAAATATTTTTCAAAATGCCAGGCTAAGATTTTGATGGCCACTGTCCAAAAGACCAAAAAAACTAGTTTAGAATGGGACCCTGAGTTGAGGGGCGTCTCCCAAGGAGACCAATGGAAGCAGACTCCCTTGCTGCCTTGTTGTGAGATTCCCTCAGGGATAAATGGGGTCCCATTTGTATATATTCTCTTAACTATTTTCACCTCTGATAAACGGGACCACATCAGGACAAAAACCAGGAAGGCTTTTAATCTTCTATTTTTGAGTTCTTAATTTTGATTTGGTGCTCTAGGTTAATATATTTTTCTGATTAGACCTATTTTACAAGTGTTAGCTCTGAATCTAATAGGTTTTAAAAAGATAAGCTACAAGGCCTTTGTTGGTTTGTTTCTTCTGTGTATGTACCCAGTGTATTGTCAGTCTACATGTATTGCCATATCTACATATGTTTGGTACCAAAATTGACATATGAGCTCATAAATTAAAATTGAAAAAATAAAATGGATCCAAATGCCTTCGGTTTAGGTCATTCAAAAATTTCAATTTAAATTGGGTAAACAAATAAAAATGTCTTTAAAAGTTACTAACTCACAAGCTTCCCTAGGTGGTCAATTGTTAATAAAATGTTGATGTCTACAAAATGTTTAATATCCATTTTTTCTAGGATTTCTCTTCAACAGAAAAAAAAATGATGCCGTTAAATGCACTTGTCTAATATGTTGTGTTTTAAAAAAGTAAGTAAATTAGATATGACATGTATGAGATTGATCATGGATGTGTTTGTTAAAGTCATCTAAATGGTTTATAATGTTAAAATGCTAACTGTTAAATATAACATCAAGTATTCTTAACTCCTTAAATTCCTTAAGGTAATATGCTTAAACATTATAAACTGGTAACATTAAAAAAAAATTAAAATTACTTTGTGTCTTAACTAAAAATAAAGTTATATAAAGGGTATAAATGTTTCAACTATTTCATCTTATTAAAATAAAATAAGATGTATTTAGTTAAAAAAATTCTGGGTAAAAAATGTCTTCAAGTCTTCATGTAATAAAGTTATAATACATCTAATTAAACAATAAGAGGATCTAAATGATAAAATAGGTCTATGTAAGTAAAGGACAAGTTTGTGTGTAACTAAGTTGGTTATATATATGTAACACAAATAGTTAAAACTATTCAAGGTTTTTCCCTAAGGTCAAATATTAATGTACTGGTATAAAACAAAGTTTAATCTGTTAAAATGACAAACATTTCTTAAAACATTATTTCTCACTCCTGACATTGTGTTTGTTAAGTTTTATTCTCAGAACAACTAGACTTGAAAAAAATTAAGGTTTGTACAACTCTGGTTAAACAGCAACTGGTATTTTACAGTATTGTACTATACAGAGTCTAGATTTTTCTTTAAGGACTAAACTTGATTAATATAAAAACATCAATGTAATTGTGGTGCTATTACTCTTCTTTACATATTAAATATGTTCATATTGTTCAGGTATACAAGTCTTTAAAAGATTTAAAGAAACATTTTATCAAGCTGGTGTTCTATAAACTAAGGTTGTCTGTAATGGTAAATTCAGACTTAATAGAAATGACAAATTTTATTGGAGATTTATTTATATCATTTGATGTTTTGTAATCAAACCCAAACTTTAAGTTACCTTTTACACTGAAACATAAAAATGAAAAGGTATCTTTAAAAGATAGTGAGAACTTGATCTGTTTAAAGGTTAATATTGTAGCTGACATTCCTATAGACTCTGAAACTGTCTGTCAAAATAACTCCAAAATAGGCCAAACTTCAGTTCATTTTAAGTTGACTATCTCAAACAGGGGATATGATATATAACCCAGATTAAGACATCTATAGACAGATAGTAAATAAAAAGGTAAAAATAACTATACAGTTATAAACATTAAGTTAAAGCCCAGTACTCTTTAACACTGGTAAGACTGGCTTGCTGGATGTTTAAGGCCAAGGCTTAAATATTAAGGTTAAAATAAAGGGGCTAAGGAAACCAATATTTGGCTTTTGCCCTCTGAGTCAGCCTGAACTCTGGGAAAAGGGGAAGAGCTTTAAAACTCTGGGCCACATAACCTCCCGATCAGGGAGATTAATGAGACCACTAGAGAACAGAAAGCCAATCAGTATACATGCTGCAAAAGAGGAGGGTCAGTGGAAAGGGGAGACATCCCTGATGCATCCAAGGGAAGCCACATGGTCAGTGAGACCTTGACCCATCCTAGCACAGATGACACTAGCAGTGCTAAGAGGCTGCTCACAAGTTCCCCAAGAGTGTTCCACACACTCAGCTGACTCCTAACAATAGATAAAAACAAGGTCCATTTGACCATCTTGATCTTCAACACCTAGCAAAAACAGCTAAAACCAAAACTCAACCATTCCTGGGCATTTAAAAAATATATATAGTTATTTGTAACTTAAGATGTTCACGTGGATTTGCCCCCCCAAAATTAAGTAAGACTAAAGACAACAAAAGAGAGATTTGTAAACAAGAGTGCCTGATAATTATCAAAAAAAACCCCTGTCAAAATCAAAAGTTGTTAGTCAATTCAAGGCCTATAGATCTCCCTAACCTCCAAAATAGGTAGGCTTAGTCCATGTTTACTAGTATATGTTTACTAATATGATTCTCTAGCCCTAAGTAAAGTAACAACTAAGTGTTGTGTATACATTCCTGATAACCCTGACAATACAGAAGATTTACATTCCCAAATAAAGGCCTTATTAGACTTTGTTAGGCCTTGTTATGGGGATAGCTTCTTAGTTCTTGCACCTGCTGGGTTTTTACACCTGAGGGATTATTGATTTCTATTATCTTCATAATATTCATTGACATGTTCCAGATGCTACAACATTTATTATGTATTGATCTCATTTCAGTGCACATGTCTTTTGTTTCTCTTATAAAACCACCACCCCCAGGTGAATTTACAACCTGTAATTCCTGATTCAGACTTTCATCATGGACCCCTTGACCCAATTTATAAAAAAAGACTACAAAATGCTTGCTCCACTGCACATCACCCCCTCTCAGCTTGAAGCAGCAAGAGCGGTTGTCGCCCTTTTCCTTACAGCAGTAGGAGTTCCCTAAAATTTAAAAAAAAAAATACAATCAATGTAAATGTGTAATTGGGTCAATTCACAAAATGGAGGCTGTTTTGGGTCCAAAAAAATGTTATAAGATATGAGGGGAGGTGGGGGGCAGGAAAGGGGAATGGGTATAGTAAAGATGGTTGATAAAAAATATATATAAATATATATATACTGTTCATTGAAAGTGCATATAAAGATGTTTAATATGAAGAATGTAATCTGCTTATAATTTTGTGCAAAGTTAGAAAAATTATGATTGTAATAATTTTTTTTTCTATTTGTCTCAACAAATATTTTCAGTGAATAGTGTGTACAGCTTCTGAAAATTTGTTTTTTTTCTGTTATGTTTGATAACATGTATTAAAATGCAACTTTTGAGAAAAATAAATAAAAATTAAAATTAAAAAAAAGATATGAGCTGCTTAAACAACATATTTTGTCAGTCCAATCCCTACCTCTAATTGGACAAAACCTAATGTTCTTCAGGACTGTTGGTTAATTTTTATGTAGCTCCAGAGGACATTTGGTTTGTCTGTTTATCAGAAATAACTCTCTGCATCAATTCCTGGTATTTTTAAAATAATATGTCAAAGAAACTTTGTGTTCTAGTATACATTTTGCCACAAATATATTAGTATGGAGAAGACTGTTGTTAATGGGACTAGGATTAGCAGGATATCTGCTATTTCAAGCCCCCTCATACTTTTGCTTTTGGGATTTCTAGTAGGCCCCTACATTATTAACTGTCTAGTTAACTACATAAGGCAGAGAATTAGTGCTGTTAAACTCATGGTACTCTGGTCCCATTATAACCCCCTCCCGATAGATGATAGTAAGTCAAAGGTTTGACTCTATTCACTAGAACAGGGGGGAATGTAAAATCCAAACTCAAAATGGAGTCACTCTGGCTCAGGCCTGCATGTATCAGCTAACCTGCTCTTTGTGCTTTTGTGATTAATGCTTTGCTATGCTTGCTTCTCACGGATGGGGGTGCAAAACCACAGGCTGCCAGAGCCCTGGCCAGTTACCTAAAGTTCCAGGAACTAAAAGGGGACATAGGAGGCACTGTCACAGTTGAACTGTAAATAACTATAGGTTGAATACATGCCAAATCATGTTTTCCTGAATCATGTAGCTGGCCCACCCCATAATAACCTCTGAAACCCTCACTTTGGGCTCACTCTCTGAAGGAAAGGAGAGCTGACCTCAATCGATTGGCCTGTGTGCCTATTTCCTCAATAAACTTTGCTGCTTCTGCAGAGTTGTCTGGGCTGCACTTCTTGGGGAGAGGTGTGGGATGGAGGCAACAGAAGAAATGGGGGGGGGTTAGATAGATATAAACAAACCTCCTTTTTTTTCCTCTTCCTAGGGTTAAGGTATGAAAAACAGCCTGGCCACCTGAGCGGGCTGTAAAAGCTGTGATACTGCAGTTTTGTATGGGAGTCGCTGCCACAGGGCAAGTAGCTGGCTGGGATGCAAAGCACTGGCTGTGCAGTTCTGCTTGAGGACAAAGGGGCTAAAGTTTGTCAAGATTTCTGAAAATATAGTTTGTAAGGCCAGGGAAAGCTGGGTGTATGAGAGAATGTAGATTCATTAAGCATTTTTTTTTTTTATGTTTAGGAGATGTATTGGAGGATCTAGTGGACTCATGGGTAGCAGTGCTGTTTTAGGCCTTTGGATGGATGAGGCTAAGAGCTGATGTTTAATTTCAAGATGAGCTAAAAGTTACTGTTGGGGAGATTTAGGACCTTCCTCTAACTTTACGTTTCTGCACATGTGGGGTACAGGATTGTGGCTCATCTCTGTATTCCCTACACCATGGCTCATCTGTGTATTCCCTGTATAGTGGCTCATCTCTTTATTCTAGGTCTTTGGCTCATATCTGTATTCCAAGAAATATTGCTCACCCCTGAATTTCCAGGACAATGGCTCATCTCTTTATTTCCATAACTGTGATTTATCCCTGTATTTCCAGCACCAAAATTTATCTCAGTATTCCAAGCACCATGGCTAATATGGGTTTTCCTAGGACCATGGTTCATCTCTTTAGTCCCAGCAAAGTGGCTTATCTCTGTAACCCCAGGAAAATGGCTCAACTTTGACTCCCACAACCATGGCTCATCTCTGTATTCCCAGGACCACAGCTCATCTCTGTATTCCCAGAATCATGGCTCATCCCTGTATTCCCAGGGCCATATCTCATCTCTGTATTCCCAGGGCTTTCTCATCTCTTTATTCCCAGGACTGTGACTCATCAATGTATTTTCAGGACCATGGTACATATCTGTATACTCAGGACCATGGCTCATCCCTGTATTCCCATGACCATGGCTCATACCTGTATCCCCAGCACCATAGCTCATCTGCGCATTCTCAGGACCATGACTCATCTCTGTACTCCCAGGACCATGGCTCATGTCTCGACTCCCAAGACCATGGCTCACATATGTACTCCCAGAACAATGGTTCATCTCTGCATTCCCAAGAACATGGCTCATCACTGTTTTCCCAGAACCATGGCTCTTCTCTGTATTCCCAGGATGATAGGTCATCTCTGTAAACCAAGGCCATGGCTCATCTCTGTACTCCCAGAACCATGCCTAATCTCTGTATACTTAGAACCATAGCTCATCTCTGTATTCTCTGCACCATGGCTCATCTGTGTATTCCCAACATCATGGTTCATCCCTCTACTCCCAGCACTATGGATCATCTTTGTGTTCCCAGAAAGTTGGCTCTTATCTTTATCCCAAAACAATGTCCCATCACTATATACCAAGGACCATGACTAATCCCTGTATTCCCAAGATCATGGCTCATCTACTCATTCCAAGGACCGTGGCTCATCTCTCTGTTCCCAGGACTGTGGCACATCTCTGTACTCCCAGGACCATAGTTGATTTCTGCATTCACAAGACTATGGCCCATCTCTGCATTCCCAGGACCATTGATCATCTCTTTACTACCAACACCATGGCTCATTTGGATATTCCCAGGACTATGGCTCATTTCTGCATTTTCAGCAGCATGGTTAATCTGGGTATTCCAAAACTGTGGCTCATCTCTCTACTCCCTGGGCAATAGCTTATCTCTATATTCCCCGGGCCATGGCTCATTGCTGTATTTCCAGGAACATGGCTAATCTCTATATGCCAAGTACCATGGCTCATCCCTGTATACCCTGGACCCTGGCTTGCTGGGATCGCAGTCCATCCCGAGCCAGTGGGTCGAAGGGGCACCCCAACTGTGGAAGTTGGGAAGAGTTGAGTCAACTGGTTGCCCATTCCCAGCCCTGCTGCAGGACAATCAGACACAGCAGGGCGTATAGTCAGAACAGGCACCCATTTATTTGCGGAACAAGTATTCAACTTATAGCGCCACTTGGCCAATCAGAGACAATGCACATAGGCAACAGTCATTCATGTGACAAGGGACGTAAGCCCCCTGTATTCTGTCCACAAGCTGCACGTTCTTGGAACCAACAGTAAATGTAAACCAATCACATAGTTCCTCCTTCCTTTGTGCCTTTCCCATTTACACACAATGGCTAGTCATAAGGGTGTAGCATAGAGCTAGCTCCCCACACTGGCTCATCTCTGTAGTCCCAAGACATTGGCTCGTCTCTCTAACTCATGGCTGTGGCTTATCTCTTTATTCTCAGGACTTTTTCTTATCACTGTATTCCCAGGACAATGGCTCATCCCTGTTATTCCAGGATCATGGAACATCTCTAAGTTTCCAGTACCATGGCTTATTCCTGTATTCCCAGGACCCTGGCTCAACTCTATTCCCAGGACCATCACTCATCCCTGTATTTCTAGGACCATGGTTTGTCTCTTTATTCTGAGCATAGTGACTCAACTTGTATGTTCAGGATGATGGCTCATCCCTGTGTTCCGAGGACCATGGCTTATCTCTCTATTCCATTGTCTATGGCTCTCTCTGTAGGACCTGGACCATAGCTCATTTCTGTAGTCCCAGCACCATGGCTCATTTTTGTACTCCCAGGACCATGACTTGTATCTGTCTTCCTAGGACCATGGTTCATCTCTGTATTTTGTGCACCATGGCTCATCTCTGTATTTCCAGAATAATGGCTCAACTTGTATACCCACTACCATGTCTTATTTCTGTATTCACACCAAAATTGCTCATCTGCATTTTGCCTGTCCCGTAGCTAAAGCTTGTATGCCATAGACCATGGCTCATCTCTGTTTTCCCAGCACCTGGCTCATATCTATATACCCAGGACCATGGCTCAGCTCTATAGTTTCAGGATTGTGGCTCATCTCTGTATTCACAGGACAATGGCTCATCTCTGTATGCCCAGGAACATGGTTTATCACTGTATGCATATGACCATGGATCATATGTGTATTTTCAGGACAATGGCTCAATAATGTATTCCAAGCACTATGACTCATCTCTGTATTCCCAGCACCATGGCTCATCTCTGTACCCCCAGGACCATGGCTCTTTACTGTATTCCCAAGACCATGGATCATCTCAGTATTACTAGGACCTTGGCTCATCTCTGTATTTCCAGGGCCATGGCTCATCTCTGTATTCCTAGAACCATCACTCACCTCTGTATTCCAAGGGCCATGGCTCATCTTTGTATTCCAAGGGCCATGGCTCATCTCTGTATTCCATGGGCTGTGGTTCATCTCTGTATTAACAGGACCATGGCTTATCTCTGTATTCCTAGGGCCATGGTTCATCTCTGTATTCCAAGTACTATGGCTTATCTGACATATTCCCAAGACCATGGGTCATCTCTTTAGTCCCAGCATCATGGCTCATCTCTGTATTCCTAGGACCTCTGCTCATCTCTATTTCTCAGCACCATGGCTCATCTCAGTATTCCAAGGACCATGGCTATTCCCTGTATTCCCAGGAACATTGCTCAGCTCTGTAGTCCCAGATAATGTCTCATCTCTGTAACTCCTGACAATGACTTATCCCTGTATTCACAGGATCATTGCTCATCTTTGTATTTCCAAGATCATGCAACATCTCTTTATTCCCAGGGCCACGGGTGATCTATGTATTCCCATTTTGTGTCTCATCTCTGTACTCCCAGGACTGTGGCTCATGTCTGTATTCACAGGAACATGGCTCATCCTTATATGCCTAGTACCTTGGCTCATCTTTGTATGTCCAGGAGCTTGGCTTATATGCCAAGTACCTTGGCTCAACTTTGTAGTCCCAGGACCATTGTTTATCTCTTTATTCCCAGCACCTACACTCATCTCTGTATTTTTAGCATTATCGCTCATCTTGTATTCCCAGGAACATGGTACATCTCTGTATTCACTGGACCATGGCTCATCTCTGTTTTCCAAAAGCAAGGCTCATCTCTGTATGCCCAAGTCCATTGCTAATCTATGTATGCCCAGGACCCAGGCCCATCTCTGTAATCCCAGAAATATGGCTCATCTCTGTACCCCCAGAAACATGATTTATCTCTGGCTTCCCAGACCATGGTTCATCTCTGTATTTCCTGGACCACAGCTCATCTCTGTATTCCTAGCATTATGGCTCATCTCTATAGGGTTAGGACCATGGCTCATCTCTGTATTCCCAGCAAAATAACTCATCTCAGTCTGCCAGTAGCATTGCTAATTTTATCTTGAAAGTAAAATGCTACTGGCAGACTGAGATGAGTTATTTTGTATGCCAAGGACTGTGGCTCATCTCTGTATTACCAGCACTGTGGCTTATCTCTGTATTTGCAGGACCATGGGTCATCTCTGTATGACCAGGACCATGGGTCATCTCCGTATTCCCAAGCCATAGCTAATCTCTGTATTCCCAGGACCACTGTTTATCCCTATATTCCCTGCACCATGGCCCATCTCTGTATTTTTAGCACTATGGCTCAATGCATATTCCCAGGATTATGGCTCCTATCTGTATTCCCAGGACCGTGGCGCATGTCTGTATTCTGAGAACTGTGGCTCTTCTCTGGATCCCCAGACAATGGTTGATCTCTACAATCCCAGGACCATGGTTAACCCTTATATTCTAATAATCATGGCTCATCTCTGTGTTTTTAGGACTGTGGCTCATCTCTTTATTCCCAATGCCATGTCTCATATCTGTGTTTCCAAAACCATTGCTCATCCTTGTGTTTCCAGAATCATCACTCATCTCTGTGTTCCCAGGGCCTGGCTTAAATGGTAGTTTAAATGGTGATTAAGTAGAGAGAAATTTTGGGAGTGATAAAGTCACTGATCCTCCAGAGCTGCGTGTTTACATTACAAGCATAATAAAACTTGGAACCATTTTTTATATTTCACTTAATAACTGGCCAAGAGACCTTTTCCTTTGCACCTCACAAAGGGTCCATTTACCTTAGGAAGAGAAGGTGCTCTGCCTTCATTTCTTCCTGTTTCTTCTTTGGAAGGAAGAAGGCCCCAAGGTGTAAGCAGCTCCTATATAAAACCTCTGAGATCAATATCTTTGGATTCCCCTAATGTGTTAGAGGTCCCCTACCACAAAGATTACGTCTGTGTTCATCAGAAAGCCTTGGTGAAGAGCATGGGAACCCAATGCCATATGCTCTACAGTAAGCAATCAGGATTTCTCTGATCCATAAAGCTAATGTTTACTTTCAAGATAAAATAAATACAGATATCAAAACATATTACCCTAGTTCTAAGATAAGTATAATGCATCTGGCCTATTCAGTACAAAAATATAACTAAAACTAAAAAATAAGCCTCAGCAGGATTGATTTGATTCTTTAGTAGGTTATCAAAACAAAATTTCATACTTCTAAATGAACACAACAAAACCCACGTTTTCAACAATATAACATCCACAGTACCAAAAACAAAATAAAAAATTGCCAAATGAGGAAGAACCAATAAACTTTAACACACATTAGGGAGAGGGAAAGAGAGACACTGGAAATACTGCCAGATGACAGGGATTTTAGAATTATAAATTATAGATAAATTATAGAATTTATAAATTATAGAATTATAGATAAAAATCTATATACATAAAAATGAGATGTTTTGGCACTAATAGAATGCTAACTTGTCTTTGCATCAGATGATTTAAAAACACAGAAACAAGGTTTCAGGGTTTCCCCAAGAAGTAAATTTAAATCTACTCAATGTTCAAAAAACTAACATTAAAATCTTAAAAGAGCAGAAGAAAGCCTTCGGTCTGGAAGATGTTGAGACAGTTGTTAACAATAATCCAATTGGAACTTAAAACAATTTTAATTTGGCTACTTTGTTTTATTTACTATTTTTTGGTACTAAGGTTGAACTCAGAGTCACCCCATCACTGAGCCACATCCCCAGCTCTACTTTGTGTTTTATGTTGAAACAGGTTCTCACTGAGTTGCTTAGTGCCTCCCCTTTGCTGAGGCTGGCTTTGAACTTGTAATTCTCCTGTCTCAGCCTCCTAAAGTGCTAGGATTACAGGTGTGCACCACCATGTCTGGCTGCCTTATTTACTCTTTAGTAGATTTATGTCCCAAGGGATAGTCATAATGAATTAGCTGCAAACTGAATCCTCAAACAACTAAATAAGACAACCTGTTGAATAGGCAATTAGTAATTAGAGCATCAAGTTAAATTTGACCATGTTTGTTTATTAATTAAAATCAACAATGCTGTGGCTTCTTTGTGCCAACTGTGATAGTTATGATGGTAAATTGGACATGGCCAACTTGGACACATAAAATAGCCATTACTGTACAGGAACAGGTAAAGAGAGTAGAAAAAGGATATCCTTCTCTTTGGAATTTGGATTGAAAGGAAAATAATTCTTGTTTGGGGTTTCAGTTTTGATCATAAAAAAATAAAGTTTCCTCTAGTAGATTACATTTGAAAGTTCTGCAGGTAAATCTTTGGATGTTTTCCATGATTGGTTTGAACTTTTTTATGTCTTTAAATTAACTGGCCAATTTGTCTATCATTTCAGTATTTTGCTCCTGTTCATGTAATTTTGCTTTAAATATTTACATTTATTATATTTTGGATTTTTATTGTATAGCTCTTCAAATTCATTTAGAAAGTATTTTTACAATATAAGGACAAGGAATTGTGCTAGAGAAAAATTCTTATATACTTTAAATTTATTTCTAACTACAATTTATATTTTATCTATATCTTACATTTGTGTCTGAATATACTCTGAATTTTCTTGCATTTGTAGAACAAAATAAATAAACATACAGTACATATTGGTCTCAATTTATCATACTTGTTTATTTCAGAATCTAGGAACAACCTCCCAATATTTAATTGGGAGTGATGTTAAAGCTTAATTAAGTCCCTTCCTTTTAGTAATGTGCCACAAAGTTTTTCCTGAAACTTATAGAATTCTCACATTAACAAAACCCCAGGGGCCTTCAGTACCTCATTGCATTTAAAAATATAAATTTATTGCCATGAATAGTTACCAGACTTTTAAATATATATATCTGTGAACCCACAATGAGACAAGGTAGGAAAACCACCTATTCCCAGGGCTTCAGTTTAACTTTGGACCAAGAAGCCTTCTTCTTAGAAAAGCATATGCATATTCACAAACTATCTTTGTATTCATGGAAATAAAATTTAATAAAAAAAGTATTAAGAAAATTTTCTGTAGTGAAAAAATATACAGAAATACACACATAAACACACACACACACACACATATATATGTATTCGTACACACACATACACACACACACACACACACATATATATATAACAGATACCATGGCATGATAGGTTTTTGCCACTGTTATCAAAATGCATGACAGGAACAACTTGAGGAGGAAATGTTTATTTTGTCTCACTGTTTCAGAAATTTGGTCCCCGGTTGGCCTGTGCTATTGTTCTGGGCCTGTTGGAGGACTGGCGCTCCATTCATGGAAGCCAAGAGATAGAAAGCATCACAGGGGAAGCGGCTGCAGGGAAGGAGCACAATCCCAGTGATCTGCCTTCTTCAGCCACACCTCACTGGCCTGGAGTCACCACCCAAGCTGGAAATGACTGATCAGGTTACAGTTCTCACAATCTGATCATTTCACCTCTATTTCTGCATAAACACAAGAGATTTTGGGGAATGCTTCATATCCAAATCATAATGTGTGTGTGTGTGTGTGTGTGTGTGTGTGTGTGTGTGTGTGTTGGGACAGATGGTACAGGGAGGTACCTTTAATTTGAGGAAGATTAGTTTCAACATTTTATAATGTTGGACATCTCATAGATTAACACTCCCCACATTTCATGATGTTATAAATAAAATCCATGACAGCATTTATGTATAATTTTTTCTGCAGAATTAATTATATAACAAATTGTGATATAAAAAAGTATAATAAAATAAGGCATATAAAAGAATTTTAATAATAACTGCTACCGATCAGATCCCCTACCTTTCTTTCTCTTAAAAATAATAAAAAGGAAGAAATCAAACAAGATAAATAGTCATCCTGTGTGCTTGCTCCTTTTCCTTTTCTTGGTTTTTATTCCTGTCTACTGCCCGGCTGTATGAAATATGATTCATCAGTAAACTGCAATCTTTTTGTGAAATTTGTCCTCAGAAAACATAATTCTGTTGTTTAAGACACTAAGCAAGAGACAAGAAAACAGAAAAATTAAAAAAAAGGGGAGTCAGAAATTGCTTAAGTTAAAACCCATGGCCGCATACCCTAATTTGCAGTACTCTGTAAAATCCAGTCCCTGCTTCAATTGGAGAGTCACTGGGTTTCCAGGCAGTGCCCAACAGCATACCTGAGTGGAGCCTTCCAAACTAATGATATACATACTTGGTTACTCGTGGCAATCAGCTCCACATGCTATTTACTAAATCAAAAGCTATGAAGCAAATATTCACTTTAAAATGCTAGTTCAGAGCAAAACACTATAGAGCTTATGATTTTACAAAGTAGTAGAAAGATAAAAAAGCTATATAAGGAATTATTTCTAATGTTCACTTATCTACAGAAATATTCATAGGACAATTTTAAAATTTCAAAGTTCCATGTGAATGGCAGTAATTTTTTTATTTTTATTTTTTCTCAAAAATTGCATTTTAATACATGTTATCTCCCTTAAATCAGAAGTAAATCTCTAATGTTTTCAATAACACTGACAGCTAACAGAAGTACATGGTGTGAACATCCTTCTATATGATCAGGAACCTATTTATCATGATATCAACAAATATACTTAAAACTGCTGGGCACAGTGGCACATGCCTGTAATCCCAGCTGCTTGGGTGGCCAAGACAGGAGGATTGCAAGCTCAAAGCCAGCCTCAGGATCTTAGCATGGCCCTAAGCAACTCAGTGAGACTCTGTCTCTAAATAAAATACAAAAAAACGGGGTTTGGGGTGAGATTCAGTGGTTCAGTGACCCTGCATTAAATTCCAAGTACCAAATGAATAAAATAAAATAAAACTAACAAATAATTTTGTGTTTGATACAACACAAAAATAAAACAATAGTCAGAATAAATTTGCTGATTAAACTATAATTCTTAATTTAATGAAGAAAAATAAAATAAATCTGTATATTAAAATGCAAAATATCAACTAGAGCACAATTATCTAACTAAATGAGCATTCTAAAATCAATGAGGAAAAGAAGTTGACTCATTTAAAACATTTTATATTTTATACTAATTTATACATTTGATCTCTATTTTCTACTTTTTCTAATTTCGAGACAACACAATGATAAAGTAATACAGTACTAAGATGCACAAAAAAAGATTATATAAAGTAATGTTAGAGAAAATTCTTTTTTAAATAAAATAAATTTTGATCCAATAATTTCATTAACCCTGAGCATGATAAAACAAATTTAACTTACATCAAAGTCTATTTTTCTGAAATGGTCAAACAAAATCCACTCTTATTTGTCAATGTATCTTTTCACCTCTTTTCTGTCTACAACAATTCAAACCTGAAACAAGTCTCTACAGTCAAGGAGCTTTGTTCACAGCAAAAAAGTAAAACAGCAATGCGTGAAAAAAAGTTCCTATTTTTAAAACTTGCTTTTGTGGTTCCTATTTAGATGATATCCACCACATTTAGAAAAAAAATAATTAAATTTATGAAAGTCAGTCACATTAGGAAACACCTCAAGAGGCATTAAGTCAACAGTGGGTGATAACGATAATGAAATTTCTACAAGTGTGTAGTCGTTTCTCTCATTTAAAATTTTTCTTAGCAGTTAGTCAGAAAACACCTGTCAAAAGTTGACTTCCTCTGTTTCACTCAGTATGAACATTGTCATACTTTTTCCATTAACTTGAAGTCATAATGTCCTGTTCTCTAAAGAAGGGCTCTTCTAAAAGAACTGATCAGTTTTCCAGTGTGTATTAGATAACCCTAGGTGAACAGGACAAGGGTGAGTGTTATTCATTACAACTAGAAGTGAGTTTCCTCTAAGGGAAGGAGGTTCTTTTCTAAATTTCATGTGGATGCAATCCAAATCACAGCCTGGAATGTCACAAGCTGAGCAAGATGTGGTCAGCCTTATTGTAGATGGTTATGATCTGAGTGAAAAGGAGAGTGGTTTAGGGGAGGACACATACAGGAAAACTCAGGGAATCATCCCTCATTCCCACATCTCCATTTTCTCCAGGTCTCTCTTAAGACCTTTCCCCATGAAGTATGGGGATTGTGATCAATTCTAGAGAAGGGCCAAGAATGAGACATGGCAATCTGTAGCAAGCATTAGAAAACTTAAAATGGGTCAATAATAGGAAACTTCTTTTCTTAAAGTTAAGATGTTCTTAAGTAGCAGGATGTTATCTATTCTGAGGAGACCCTTGCAAAGAGCCCCAGCCACCTGCTCTGCTAGGAAATGTTGAGGCCACCAGCTCTGTCCATCCCCCTGGCTGGACCACTCTGCCCTTCCCCACCCCTATTCAGGGAAAGTGCAATACCTTCCCTTGTGGTGGGCATTTCTCAGGTTTCTCCCAGATGAAAAGGTGCCAATTGCTGTACATGTGTGCGTGCATGTGTGTGTTGCTGTTGACTGAACCCAAGGTCTTTCACATGCAAGACAAGCTCCCTACCACTGAGCTGCATGCCCCCTACCCAGCCCAATAATCACACTTTAAAGTATTTATTTACTCCAAAGGGGAAAAAAAAGAAATAAATGATCTTATAGCAGAAGTATGCTTCTTTTCTGACTCTGAAGGTCACCTGTGCATATTTTCTCAGACTTCTCAGCTTGTTTTATGATTACTGTGTTGACAGGTGTGGCTCCCTGAATTGAGTTCCTTTAGAATGGAGACCATGCCAATGTATCTCTGTATCCCCAAAGCACATGCTTTTTCAACACCAGGCCTCTGATAAATGTCATTGCTGAGTTGAGAGAAAAATGTTGACAAAATAAGTCTGTAGAAAAGGTAGGTATTTCTAGTGAATTAGGAAGTGATACCTGCAATTAACACAGTAGGGGTAACTGCTTTCTTAACTGAGTATTGGTGTGCTCTAAAGGTCAAAAGGCGTGCATCAGAGTCTGATTTCCAAGTGCATACATAGCCCCACTCTCCATCAGGTGCACAGATGTAGAGACCCCTTCTCTATATCAGGTTCTGGGACTTGATTATTGGTAGAGTCTCCACCTTTCAGCCCTAACTTCTCAATATTCTGTGGTATTCCCAATACATAGTGAGTAGTTACTGAATATCTGCTGAATAAGTAAATTAAGGATATGCTAAATGAGGCCATGTTTCTCCATTTTTTAAAAATTCAGGAAATACAGAGCACCATTTGTGTTTAAAATAGTGTTAATTCAAAGTTGTATACCTCCCTTACAAAATCCAAATACTTGGAAAGGAGGTGAGGTGGATTGCCTCTCGACTCTCACTCCTGATGTACAAGGTTCCTAATGAGCAGAGCTGTGCCTCTCACCATGGGTCTCCGGGCCTGGCAAGAACTCTCTAACTGCTGTTGTGTAATGAAAAGAGCATGTTGGGAGGCAGGCTTGAACTGGAGTTTGAAATGCTTAGGTCAGCATGGAATGGGAGATGAAGCATCAGGGCCAGGCAGTATCTTGTAGGAAAAGGTGCATATGTAGAAAGCTCAGTATTCTGAGGGAATGCAGGTAGTAACCTCAAAGTCTTGGCCAAGATGACTGGCAGGTATTAATAGGCCAGTGGGAGAAGAGGAGAGAAGGAAACCAGGCACAATCAGGAAGGGGTATGAAGAGTTTCCTGGAATACAGGTCTAGGCCTGACATAAGGGATTGGTTGAGCATATTTGATTTGGCAACTTTATTTTTAATTAATTTATTATTTTTAGTTAGACATGACAGAAGAATCCATTTTGATACAATTATAATACACAAGCATTGAATATATCTTATCCTAGTTAGGATCCCATTCTTGTGGATATAGATGAAAGTGGGATTCACTGTGTTGTTTTCATTTATGTACATGGGAAAATTGTCAGATTCATTACACTATCTTTCCTTTTCTTATCCCCTTCTCCCCTGCCCCACTGCTTTGTGAGTTAGCTTCCACATGTCAGAGAAAACATTTGACCTTTGGTGTTTGGGGACTCATTAATTTCAGTTAGCATGATAGTCTCCAGATCCACCCATATACCAGTAAATGTCATAAAGTCATCCTTCTTTATGGCTGAGTAATACTCCATTGTGTACCACAGTTTCTTTTCTTTACCCATTCATCTATTGAAGGGCACCTAGGTTCATTCCTTAGCTTAGCTATTGTGAATTGAACTGCTATAAACACTGATATGGCTGCATCTATTTTTTTATATTTGTTGACAATTCAAATTTCTTCTTCTGTGAAGTGTGTGTTCAGTTCTTTTGCCCATTTGTTTATTGGGTTATTTGGGGGGTTTTGGTGCTAATTTTTTGAGTTCCCTGGAGATTGATGCTCTATCTGAGGTTCAGGTAACAAAGGTGTCCTCCAATTCTGTAGGCTCCCTCTTCATGTTCAAGACCATCTCCTTTGATGTGAAGAACATATCACGGCTATTTTTAAGGCTGCACACCAACAGAGCTTCACACTCAGTGTGGAAGTGCCATAGCTTAGCCATTGTGAATTGAGCTAAGGTGAATTAAGCTGTGTGAAGGTGGGTCCTCCACACCAAACCCTTGTGAACATGCTGATTATTATTGAGAAACCTAGTTTAGTAAGATTTTTAGAAGAGTTTTTTTTTCCTGAAAATTGTAAATACTTTTCAAGTAATATTATGTCGTTTGAAAAAAAAGATGCGACTTTTGTGTGACACAATTTCAATATTTTTACTGAAACTATTCCCTAAATTAAATGTGACTCAGTTTTCACCAAGAGGTCCTACGGTAGTCAATACTTTTTAGTGTATGCAGTTTTGAATCATGATTTTCCTGATTATACAATTACTCTTTTAATGAGTAAACAATTGCCTGTGTAGTTAAAATCAGTTCACAGTCTATTTTAGGGACAAAGAATGTACTATTCTAGTGAGAATGTAAACTTTACTGTAATGCCTGAGTGCACAGCAACTATTCTACCCTTTTTAAAACTTGCTTGATATCATAGGGGAAGGAGATAATGGAATTCATCCAGCTTTTGCATAGGGCATCTATGGTAGGAGAGTCAGTAGACACCTGGCAGCTGTCTCCCACCATATACCAGCTGCTGTTTCCAGACCATGCCCTCAGGAGCTCGCATCTGAGAAATACGAAGGAGATCCCAATAAGAAATGAAAATCAACCACGTGTCAAGCAGTGAAAGAATGAAGCGGGACAGGAGGCTGTGCGGGAAATGCGGGATGCCGCCAGCTGCCATTAGGGGGCAGCATTCCACACCGAGGACCGATGTGCACAGGCAACGAGGTGGCACCTCCGCAGGTTCTGATGTCCTTATACCTGGAACAGAATAGGGATGCTGAGGTGTGAGTTGATAGCTGACACGTCTGTCCAAAGAAGAGGAAAGTGGATGGAGTGGGAGGTTGGAGGCAGGGATCCCAGGCCTTGAGTTGCTAGCCAAGACAACAGCACAGCAGGAGACCCCTCGGAACCTGATCCCCAACCACACAAGGGTCATAACACAGCAGGAGAACCCTCAAACCTGGACCCCAACCACGCAAGAGTCATGGCACAGTAGGGGATCTCTGGGAACCTGGACCCCAACCACAGGAGAGTCACAGCACAGCAGGAGACCCCTCAGAACCTGGACCGCAACCACAAGAGTGTCACAGCACAGCAGGAGACCCCTCAGAACCTGAACCCCAATCAACATGAGTCATAGCACAGCAGGATACCCCATGGAACCGAGACCTTGACCACACGAGGATCACAATGCAGCAGAAGACCCCTCAGAACCATCTAGGTGAGGCCCTGCCCGTGTTGTGAGGAACACGCCGTTCATTACACAGCCGTCCTTCATCGTCCTGGAATGGGGCTTTTGTCCTGGACATTGGACTGGACTACTGTCCCGAAGAGGCCAGGATTTCAAAGGCTTTTTATAGCATATCTTCTTATTTAGAGGTTTATATCTGTTTCTAAATTTAGTTATTCTATAATCATTTGCGCTAAAATATAGCCAAAAGATATAAAAATTTCGTAAAACACAAAATATTTCAATTGATTGGGGAGAATCCAGTTTTCCAAGGTTTAGATTTCTTTATAAAGCCCTACATCCTTTAATAGAAGCTGAAATTCATTTTGAAAATCTGATGAAATCATCTCATAATTATGTGTGGTATGTTATAAACACAATTTCCCGTACTGCTTGAAACTGGCTCTTTGAATAACCACTCTGTTTCTAGTTTACATTTTATAGATGAGTCACCATTGCATATCAATATATAATTTGCCCTTTTAAAAAGTTTGTTCTGAAATAGATTATACTCTATAGGTACCATATTAGTATTTATAAAAAAATAATGTAATATAATCAATAAACCAGCTCTTTTGTGAAACTAGGAATCAGTTTCTGACATTTTTATTTAGTTTCTTTTTCTTTATTACCTCTATGCATTTTTTTAAATCAATAAAAATTATCTTTAATTTTGAGAAAAAAGCACTTGAAATCTGTTGAAAAAATCATGTTAAATTTTCATTCCGTTTAAAACCACTAAATCATACGGCAGATTTCTAAAGAATTCTACTCTCACCTTTTCATCTCTCTAAATTCAATTTAAAAACAATTAAATATAGCTATATTATAAAAGTTTACTACAATTTTCATTTCCAGAAGGACATGCTTCTCACTCTGATCTTGATGTTGTTACTAGCTGTGGGATCTCAGATAAGTCACTAACTTCTCAGAACATAATTTCCACCTTTCTAAAATCAGGATCTTCTAGTGGATGCTTTTCTACTTTTCTTTTTTAAACTCTGTGATAATTTACATTTGTGTATTTTTTGTTTTAGATCGACACAATACCTTTGTTTTTATTTATTTGTTTATTTTTATGTGGTGCTGAGTATTGAACCCAGTGCCTCACATGTGCCAGGCAAGTGCTCCACCACTGAGCCCCAGGCCCGGCACTGTTTTTGTGTTTTTAAAGTGGGTTTCTTTATCTATCTTCAGTCTCTGTTTTCACGAACAAGTATAATGGCCCATCTTAAAGAATGTATTGCCACAGCTCCTTTGAACTTCCTTAATTTTAATATACCATATGCATATATATTGGTGAGGACAGGCTACATTTTTCTTTGGTACCAAATTCTCCAGCCTCAATGGACTAAGTCAAACAGTTTATTGTTTATTTCCAGGTAGGTCCTAAGAGTTGCTCTGCTCATGATACGTAGTCTGAAATCCTTTTTTGTTTGCTTGCTTGTTTTTATCATTGGAGGGCTCAAGATTTCCAAGCACCCATCATCTAGAGCTTTGCTCTATTTACTAGAGTAGCGGTGAGGGAGGAAACAAGCACATGATACTCATTTTGAAAACTTCCACCTAGAAGTAAACATGTCACTATTGTTTAGATGATGTTGGCCAGAGCAAGTCATGGTCATACGTGACCTGCAGTAGGCAGAGGGCACTGTCTCACAATGTGGCCTGGGCCTGGGAAGACACAGGGATATTTGATGTATTCTTTTGCTAATGTGTTTAGTTCTTATGAATATCCATCAGGTTTTAAATCAATTGTTCTCTTCTAGTAGGAATGTAAATTACTAATACATGTGTGAAAGGCAATATGCTAATATCCTAAAAGCCCTAGACATAGGTTTCCCCTATGATTTAACAGTTTTAGATTTAGGAAATTATTTAACTCAGATATAAAGTTGTATAGTTGATTCCTTTAATGTATATTTGAGTCCTACACATTCATAGAGCCTACAGTATGGGACAAGACTCAGGAAGGATGGCAAAAGAGATAATTTAAATGTAGCAGGTTAATTGCCATGATGGAGGGGTAGAAGTTCCTATATGTGAAAGGTTACCTTAACTTTTTTTCCAGTTCGCTGATTCTCTCCTCAACTATGTGTAATTTGATGTTGAGTACTCCCTCATTTATGAGATTTGTTTAGTTACTTAGTTGTGTCAGGTTATGTTTACAGTTCTCTGAAGGTATTTTCAAGTTTATCTTCAAGGAAGTAATGGTTTTCTCAAATTGCAACATCTTTTTCACTACCTATAAGTCGTATGGTAATGAAAAGTAAAAAGTTAAATGTTTATAATTTTTAAAAATTTGACATACTTCACAGGAAAAGGTACAATCTGCATATATCCAGGTTACAAATGATTTTTAAAAATTTTGTGAACTAGGGGCTGGGACTGTGGCTCAGCAGTAGAGCACTTGCCTTGCATGTGTGGGGCACTGTGTTCGATCCTCAGCACCACATAAAAAAATAAAATAAAGATATTTTGTCCATCTACAACTAAAAATATATTAAAAATTGTGAACTGAATGGCAATATGTTTCATAGTTTATTTTTTTCCAACATTATGGAGGTATGATTGACAAAATTTCAAAGAAAATTTATATAAAGAAAATGTGTACAAATGGATCCTCCTTTATTTTTTCACTCTTTTTTCTTTGTATTAATTAGTAGGTTCATCTCACCTGTTGAGATTGGGGTACAATTAAGTATGCACTTTTTTAAAAGAATTTGGAGGGAAGTATAAAATAAATAAAAGCATACTATCTTTTTCATTGAGGGCATATTTTCTGCTATTAAATAATAAAAAAATCAGACTTTCAGGACCAAAGACATTTAAAATTTAAGAAATGATTAAATACTTCATAATAGTTTTGGAAAAGTTTTTTTTTTTTTTTTTTTTTTTAAGAAGAAAGGCGTATGCCATCTGGAGTAGACAAAAAGAGGAAAACAAGTGGACAAGTCATAAACAGTCACCTCTGCTTAAGGAACTCCCTCTGCTGTGCCGTCCACTGAGTGCTCACATGTGCACATACTCAGGCTAGCTAGCTAATCTACTGGAAGATTGGTTCTTAAACTTTAGATATTGCATTAACATTGGTAGTATGTTTTTTTTAAACAAGCACTCTTATAACTTTTATAAGTTGTTATTGATAAATAAACCAATATTTAGGAAACACAATATACATTTTAAAACAAATGCAAATCTAAAAAATTTTGAAAGATAAAAATAATATAAGTTAAAGTATTTGCTTTCAGCCAGTGCATCACCTGTGTATCCATTCTATGGCATTTACTGATCGTATATATATAGTTTGTTTGTTTGTTTGTTTGTTTGTTTGGCAAGGGGTATTTAATCTGGAGGCACTTTGTCACTGAGCCACATCTCAGCACATTTTATTTTTTGAAGTCCAAGTTGCTTTGGACCTTGATAGGTTGCGTAGGCTATCCTTGAACTTTCAATTTTCCTGCCTCAGCCTCTGAGTCTCTGAGATTACAGGCAAGTTCCACCATGCCTGGGTTTACAATTGTATACTGATGAGTTCTGCTACAGATTTTTTTTTGGAATTATAGTTTTGTTTTATTTTTTTTTTTGTTGTTGTTGTTTATACCAGGGAATGAAGCCAGGGCCACTTAACCAGAAAGCCACATCCCCAGCCCTTTTATACTTTTTTTTTTATTTTGGGGCATTGTCTTGCTAGGTAGCTTAGGGGTTCACAACGTTTCTGAGGCTAACTTTGTGATCCCCAAGTGATAGCTTTTTAAATGAAAATTTTTCTCTATTTTCTTCTTTGATACAGAAGTGGTAAAGATTTTGAGAAATTTAGGAATGAAAATTTGTTTTAAAACTACTTATGTGGGCTGGGGTTGTAGCTTAGTGGTAGAGTGCATGCCTCACATGCATGAGGCACTGGGTACAATCCTCAGTGCCACATAAAAATATAAAGATATCTGTGTCCATCTACCAGTAAAAAATAAAAATTAAAAAAACTAGTGAGTGAGCTTATTAGATATTATTTTCCTTAAATAACATGTTTACATTTAAAATATTAACATCATGATGTTTTATAAAGACAAGACTTACCTGTACTATGTTATGAAACTAATGCTATCACCCTGATTACCTGTATTCATGTTTGTCCTATTTAGTTATTTTTCTGTTTAAATCAAAATGATGTTCAGATTGCCAAAATTACTAGTTAGGGATAGATATTTATCTGTACGAATTAGGCTTAGCAAACCAAGGGATTTCCTGGGATGATTTAAGTGTTCTATGTCTTCATAGGGATGTTGAGTTAAACAATTATGTGCATTTGTGAAAACTGATCTAACTGTACACTTGAAATCTGTGTGGTTTACTCTGAAAATGATTACTGTATTAACAACTAAACAAAAATTGTTCCCAAATCCTCTCATCTCAGGAGTACAAGTTCAAAATCAACTAGAGAAATCAGAGTAATCTGTTAGTAACTACGGTCTAATTTCCTCAACTGTTGCTATTATTAACATTCTGAGTCCTTCTAAGTTTTTGTTATCCCTTATGCCATTAATTAGATATGCCTAAAACCTCTTCTGATGTCTCTGTCTTTTTACTGATTCAGTTGATTGAATATTGTTTTTTTCTATATTAGAATATCTCTAAGAATAGGTCCAAAATATCATGGTTTACATGAAATAAAGCCATAGATATAATTTTTAAAAATCTATAGTAGTGATATTTACCATTATTATGTTCATTCAGAAAGAGTAGTATTCCCTATCATGAAGTTACTTCTGCCAGATACGTAAGTGAACACATAAATAAAATAATGAATGAAGGAAAAACATGCATGCATGCATAGAGAAAATTAAGATCTCAGAACACTCTTTTCGATCTATAGAGTATGGAAAAGAAGAATGAACAAAGATATTATGTTGATTATTTTGTCACAAGGCTTCCAGTGTAAGTGGAATTTGGCCTGTAGTGCCAATTGTACTTGACTTCACTGTCTAACTGGAAAAAATGTGTATAGATGCAATTCAGCTACTTATTTCCATTAGCAATGTGGAGAAATGTGCCATTAAATTTTTAGCAAATGTTTAAAATAATATTTGGAAAGATTTATGAAAATATTGGAAAATAGCTGACATTTTTCTTAAAAATCAGTAAGAAGATTCTTTAATATATTTTCAGTAGAATAGCAGAATCCTATGGGGAATGGCCAATGTCTCCTTGAGGGGTTCTTCTTCCTACTGAGGAAGATGTAAGCCACCTTGTAAATAAATTCCAGAATAATTAGTAAAGAACAGAGAACAAAGTCAGAAAGATAGTTTCAAATGTTGGAGCCCCTGGTACGTCCAGTCCACATGGGAGCTGGAGCTGGTCAACAAGAAAATGGCTTCTGTGGTGTATTTAAAGGTATGCACCAAAGGCAGGGGGAAGTTTCAAGGGTGGAGTCTGGCTTCCTGATATCTCGCAGTCAGTGGGCTGATTGGCATCTTGGCAGGTCATACTCATCTCAGAGGGGCTGTGCAACTACAGCAGGCCAGGCCATCTCTGGTGTTGTGTGGGATCATGGCAGAGCTGAGGAGGAAGCTCTCCTGCATCAGGGGGGTCTATCCCTGTAAATAGAGTACCCAATGCCAAATGTATCCCTGCACTGGCTGCAATTCTAATAGTCCACACCCAGCCCATGTGTGGCTCACTATAGAATTCTGCTTGTATTATATGAGGAGGACATTCATAAAACATAAAGACATCTCAAAATCATACACATACTAATTGTTACTCACTCAACCATACAAATTCAAAGTACCTAATAATAGAAAAAAAAGGAGCCAGCTTAAGACATGTTTAAATAGAGAAACAGAAGTTTAAAAACTTTCATTTAATTAAGCAAGCCACATCACTTTTCATTTCTACCCAATGCCACTTATACACATTAGAATCCTAAAGAAATACAGACAATAGAGGCACAACTAAAAATATTTTCCATACATGTGTTTAAACACAGAGAATCTCCAAACAACTTCACTGGCCCCACAGTGACAGGGTTAGAACAATCAGTGCCACACTCAGCTGATTTTTCACTGGAAGATTAAGTTCTTAGAAAAGAGGAAAGATAAAATATCAATTTTGGGGATTCTGACCTAATGGATAAAGTATTTTAAAGTATTTAAAGTAACATTTGGTAGTAAAAATTAACTGCAATAATAACTCTCTATCCCTGTCAATATAGACACCATAACTGGAATGGGACCATTCTAATCCAGCATAATTTCCTTCAGCCTCGTAGATCTGCAGTGGTACCCACAACTGCCAAAACCTGGAAACAACCCAAACATCCTTCACTGGGAAAGAAAACTAATTCCAAGGTATATTCCAAAAGAAAAGCACTGCTCCACAGTGAGGAGAAACAATAAGACACTCAGCACCATGAAGAGTCAGGGCACTTCACTGAGCAAACAAGCCAGACTCAAAAGGCATCATAATGTCTAACTCTACTCTAATATTTTGGAGACAATTAAATGCAGAGACAGAGAAAAGGATGGTCACCAGAAATGAGGGCTTGGGAAAGGGCCTGTCTATCAATGCACAGCAGTGGTGGGAGGGGACTGGTCTACATCTTGAGTGTGGTGGTCACATGGATCCATGCAAAAGTGTTAAAATTCATAAATCACACCAAAATCAATTTAATTCTACAGCTTGTTAATTTAACTGAAAAATATTATAAACCAGTTAGAGAAATCAAGATTGGATACAATATTTCTTAAAATATTTTTAAACTCTATAAACCCACAACTTCAAATATATAAAAACTATTTTTCTTTATTCTTTTTAAAACCAACAGCAATATTGTGTTTTGGGATTTCACAGCAAGCCCTTCTCTCAGGACTAGGCATCCCTAAGTAACATGAAATCAGGATTTTTTTCTTCAAAGGTCATTTTGGGAACACACACTGCCTTCTGAGTTAGGCAGATGCACTGAATCCAAAGACAGCTCCAAACTCTCCATTGGGTAAGCCTGGCAGGAGGTCTTCCCACGGGGCCTCATGCACCCACAGTTGTGATGCTCTGCCCAACCTGCTGCATCCTCCCCTCAGGGGCACTTCCCATCAGAAGCCCAGTTTTGCCCTTGCTAGTGTTCAAAACTCTTCCAAAAGTCTGTTAGAGCTTCTGTAAGCAAAAGGCCTCACAAATTTGAGTTGATTTCTAAAATCTGTCTTTATATGTTTACATAGTGACAAAAGAAACTTTCCCCACAAGTTGCAGATATTGACAGTTTATTATAAAATTATTAGATTCCTTGCTAAAGTTTTGATGGGTACATAATACCACTGTGATTTAGGAGCCAAGATGATCTATTTCAAAAATAGGTAGATGCTCTTTTTTTAATATATGAAATTTCATTATTGATTTACTCCTTAAAATGAAGTTCTACCCCAAGTCCCTACCAAAGTCTATCCTACTGTGGCTTAGAGATGGTTCTTTAAGGCTAATAGTGTACACACTGTCCTGCAGCGCACATTTGTGAATGGCTCCAAGTCGCACAGAGTCTGGATTCAGACTGCACCCATAACTAGAAACCAAACACGTGTTTGCTGACCACCTTGTGGCCTCCATGGTGGTGATCCTCCACATGTAATACCTTACAGGTCAGAGGCAGGATCTTCCCCTTGTGTCTCCCATGGAGCACAGGGCCTCATCTGTGAGGTGCTCATGGTGGATCCCACAGAGAGACCCCCCCTAGACCAGGTAAGGGGCACCCATGGCTGAGCCAGGGTGAGCAAGCTTTTCATGATGCACTCTAGACTTCCATGTCCCACGAACACGAACAACAGGAACACAGGTCACCAACCCTTCAATACCTGGGTGTCAATGGTGAGTCAAATCAGAAGATGGGATGGCGACCCACCAAACTCTCAAGCACCAGAGAGCCCAGGAGGCCTGCACATGACAGGTGAAGCCCAGGTGTGGCCTGGGCCTGCAGACCTTCCCAGGATCTGCCCAGGAAGGGTTCTAGGGAGCCTGTCCTCCCTTGCCCTGTGAACACCGGCAGCCTCTGCTGGAAGCACTAGCCTGCCGGCCACCCCTCTTGATTTCCTCCATGAGGACACAACCCCTCCCAGCCTAACCTCCCAGCCTCACCGTTTGCCTAGCCA
>PVHX01011558.1:0-63576 GCA_004024805.1 Geosciurus inauris
GGGGAGGGCAGAGGCTTCTTCCTGGTCTGGGGCCACCACAAAGCACCTCCTCTGGCTCTCCTTCCCTGGGGCACAGTTGGTGCCCTCAACAACCCCAGTGTGTGGGGGTGGGGCCACTGCCTCCCCTCCCTGCCCCTACCCTCTGGGGCTTCTAGGGCAGGCACAGCACCCCTCCAGCAGGGAGGAGCAGGCACACTGCTGGAGGCACCCCATGCTGCAGGCTGGGTCTCCCTCACATGGATGGAATGACTTAAGTAGCTCTAAAGGGCCTCTTTCTTCCCCCACCCACATGGCCCAGTTTCCCTGCAGATGATTCAGACCCCTGGGTTAAATATTAACCATTTTGGAGTTCCTCTTTTTAAAAATGCAAAATTCTTTTTAAAAAGTGCATGCTGTCCCCTACTTTAAAAAACATTCTATGGCTCCCCATGGCCTGCAGGATAAAGTCCAAGACCCTGAGGTTGCACAGCACTTGGGTGACTGAGGTCCTTAGCTTCTCACCTCAGGCCTCACCCTCTCAGCCCCAGAGCAGGAAGACTCTCCAGCTGTCAAGGATACTGGTACGACTCCAGCACAGAGCCTCTCTTCCGGTAGCAGGAACTGTCTGGCTAGGAGGCTCTCCTACCCCTCCCCACACTACTACAGCCCCACAGCCTGCTGCTCTCTAGACATCTCAGTGGAAGGGTCCATGCTTTGGTGCCCCGATCCTTCCTCCAAGGGAAACACTGCTCATCTTTCTGGGCCAGCCAAATGTCACCTCCTGTTTGGAGCCTCCCTGACAGCCCCCTCCCACTCTCTGCCTCACCCCAAGCCAGCTCTCCAGGCACCTGGCCTGCTCAGCGGCCCCTGGCCTGTCATAAGGGTCAAGACAGCATCTCCTCCCTCTTAGCTCACAGGCTTCCCTTCTGGGGAAATGTCCCTCCCTTCCTGCCTGCCACTGCCCACTGTGACAGCTCTAGGGACGAGCCCCTCTTGCCAGCCATCTTAATTGTTCTTTGGCTTTGGTAAAGAATAATTCATCTGTAAAATGGGACGGCACCACCCTGAGGAAGCTGTGTGCGAACGGGTGGGGAGGACCTCTCTAAAGCTCTGCCCAGGTCTGGCACACCCCAGATCCTTTCCTGATGCTCTGTAGTAACAGAGCACCGAGGGGCTCCTGGGGACTTCTTGCGATGTGGTCTGTGACCGGGTGCCAGGGTCTGGGTGGGTGCTGCTGGTGTTGTGATATGACACACCCGACTGGGGCACTAGGGTTACTGCTACGAGCGGCCCGGGGTGGGCCTCACCCCTTACCCTAAGGCCCCATGTGGGCCCACGTGGCCCTGGGAGCAGCTTCAGGAAAGAGCCCCTCAGCAGCAAGCTCCCGGCTGGCAGGGGAACGCTCACAGGGTCAGTTCTCTGATGGCCCCGCAGAGTTCCTGCTAGGACTGGTGGGATACAGGGGACTACCTTGCTTGCCTGCAGTGAGGTCATGGCACCAAAGTGGCTACAGGAGATAGAGTGATGTGCCACCTCCAGCCCACGAGGCACCCAGGACTGGGCTGGAGGTTGCAGAGGGCCACGGGAATGTCTGACATCAGCTAAGCATCCACTTCCTGTGTTCTGAGTCCTGGGCTCATTGCCTTTGGTCTCTGAAGTAGAGATGCAGGGTGACAATCCCACTCTCATGTCACAGGAGAATGAGGGGTGACCAAGAGCACAGGTGCTAAAAACAGACCGTGCCTGAGTCCTGGCTCTGGCAAACTGGCTGTGTAATCTTGGACGAGTTACTTAACCTCTTTGTATCTCATTCCCTCACTTCTAAAACTGGGATCAGAAGAACACCCATCTCAGAGTATCAGAGTTAAATGAGGCACACTATGGAATAGCCCATGTCACCTGGGAAGTGTTCAGCAAATGCCACACCTCCCGTTGTCACTACCATTTGAGAATGTGGAGACTGAGGCTCAGACACTGCTCTGGTGCCTTCCAAGAAGCAGGAGGCACCGCAGACAGGAGGCACAGGCCACTCCTGTCTCCATCCAGAGCACACAGCAAATGCAGGAATGACAATGTTGAAAGGGCTCAGAACAGACCCTTTGACCCCCTTTACAGGGGAGGAACCAGAGGTTCAGAGGGGACACAGGCTCCTAGCACTTCCTGCACAGGTACTGCACAGATGGTCCTGGACTCCCCAGGCTAGCCCACTCCCTCTCCTTCCTCACAGCACACCAGCTCAACTCCTGGGTGACACAACCATTAGCAAAGGGACAGTCCAGGGAGCTGAAGTTGTGACCGTCTCCTTCCTGTTCCTGAAGATAACATAACTCTTAAGCTGGCAGAATCCACCTGTGCTCTCCCACTGAACGGTGCCAGCCAGGCAGAGATCAGCAGGGGAAGTCCCCTCCCCATCCCTGTGCAGCCAGGAGAGGAGACCCACAGACCCAAAGCCCCCTCCACTGGGCCTCCGTGTCACCCCTGCCTGCTGAGGCTGGTAATGGAGCCCAGTTCAGCCACACTCTGGACTGTCAATCCTGGACCAAGAACAGAGTCCCCAAGACCAAGAGTCCTGGCCCTCCTGGGTGGTAGGGGAGGTCCAGGTGCATAGGCGGGAGACACGCAGGCCCTCACAGTTGCTACAGGTAAGGTCACTAATAGATGCCAAATCTCCTAGTGGCCAAAGTACAAGGGGGACTCTGAATCAGGAAGGTGCCCCAGACCATCCAGAGGGCAGGGTGACCGCGGCCTGCTCCGCCCTCTCTACCACCTGGTTCTCCATGTGTCTGTGTCAGTGCTAGAGCTTGTCTAGTCCTGAGAGGGCATCTCAAGAGTGAGGCTGGGCCGCAGGCAGTGTGCAGGGCAGGCGGTGGCCCCTGGAGCAGAGGCGCTGTGCTCAGAGGCTCCCTCCCTGCTGGGGCAGGCTCACCACATGCCGCAGGCCGTCTTCACATGCACTGACAGGGCCTGCAGGAAGCTCCTGGTTAAACTCCTCCACTGCCCAGCTGCTCGGCGGTGGTGCCTCGTTAACCTCTCTGTACTGGCTCACGAGAGCAGATGGAGGGGATCAACACCAGTAACTAGAATCACTTTAGTCACCCGCAGGGTGGGTCCCCCTGGTGGGCACGGGGAGAGCTCAGTGAGCTGGGAGGGTTGTCTCACCTCTTCTAACCTCTATGCTTGTCCACCGTGTCTCAGCCGTCCAAGTCCATCACAGTCACCACTCACTGACCCTCTTAACAACTCCAGGAGGCAGGCACTACCTTTCATGGATGTGAAGTGACTTGCTCATGGTCACACTGCCTAGCTCCACAGCCTACACACTGAGCTGTACCTCTACACACTGCCACTTTTTTGGGGGGGAGGGGTACTGAGGATTGAACCCAGGGGCATTTTGCCATTGAGCCACATCCCTAGCCTTTTTATTTTGAGACAGGGTCTCTCTAAGTTGCTTAGGGCCTCGCTAAGTTGCCCAGGCTGGCCTTGGACCTATGATCCTTCTGCCTCAGCCTCCTGAGTCCCTGAGATCACAGGCATGCACCACTGCACCCAGCTCTACCCGTTGCTTCTGAGGCGCAGTGTCCCGCTACCTGCCTGCATCTGAATGCAGGAACTGGCTTCAAACCCCACCTTACAGAGTGGGCAGCAGGGCCTCAGGACCATAAAATGTCATCTGGGTCTTTGTCTGGCACCAGGTTCACAAGGACACCACTGCATGAAGGAGCATCAGCCTCATTCTGTAGGTGAGGAAAACTGAGCCCAGGGGAGCTGCACAGAATGGGCAGTGGAGCTCGGAGAAAGCATAGCCCCGAACACTCTGTGCCACTGTGCCAGGGTAGTCCAGACTCATCAGGCTGCAGGGGTATCGCCCCAACTCTGCAGATGAAGAAACCCAGGCTCAAAGAGGTAGAATCATCTGCCCAGAGATCCCTCTGTGAGGTGGGGCAGAGCTGGGGTTCAAGCAGCATCCTTAAGTTACTTGAAAGAAAAACCTCTGTGCCTGTCGGGCCGACTCCTCATTCCAACACACAGACACCAAGGCCACCGTTCCTAAGGCCCCAGGGTTGCACTGCCTCCCCTCCTCATTCCCAGGTCGGCAGCCCACAGGGCAGCTGAGGGGCTGGCCTCCAAAATCACAGGAAGGGAGAAGGCGGCACAGAGGCAACGGAGAGAGAGCAGGCGTGGGCTGGGGGCCGCGTGCGCCACCAGCCTGTGCCCGCGTGTGTGCAGCCCAAGTTAGGGGCCTGAAAGCTGTTGCTTTTCACACATCAGCTGTGCCGGAGCAGAAGGCAGAGCAGAGCCCGCCCGGCCTGGGGCAGGATTTCAGCATGAGACGGGTCCTCACATGCCCAGGCCCTGGGGCCAGAACAGTGTACCTGGTGCAACTGGAGGCGGGGTTGGGACGCTGCTGCCACTGTTCCCCTCCTGCTGGCCCCGGGTCTTACACTGACAGGCCCTTCTCCATCCTCCCACTGCCATGTTCCTGAAGGGCGGGGAGGCACTTCCTGTGCCCTTCACCACTTAGGGGTCCTCATCTCACCACGGACAGGTCTGGCTGCTCACGTCACAGATGGGGAAACTGAGGCACAGAGAGAGGGAGGGGCCACGTCAGGCTGAGAAATTGGGTCCCCCGCTGTGCTCTCTCTGCAGCACCAACATGTCTGTTGGCCAGAGGACACCCACACACACAAAAAAAAGAGCAACCCAGCAGCCAGGGATGCGTTCAGGGAAGACGACCAACAGGAACAGGCCAGCTACTAAGGGCCTTGCTTGTGGCCACCGGGCTGGGCCCAGAGACAGTTTCAACAATTGTTCAACTCCACTTCTGTTTTTTAAAACTCTGTGGAGCATTTACACTGTGCTGGATACTACAACAAGCAGTTCAGAAAGATTTTCTCCTTTAATCCTCTTCAGGCCCCTACAAAGTACCATTCTTATCCCCATTTTCTGGATGAGGAAACCAAGGCCCAAGGTCACTCAGCCTGGTGAGCAGAGCAGCCTGGAGGCTCCAGAGCCAGTGCTTGGCCCCTCCCCACAAGCCCTCGCCAGGGCTCCATTTATCACCAAGGCTCCAGCTTCTCGTTCTCACGCTAATTATTTTCTACTCCTCTACAATGAGCAGAATTTGCCATCTGCCACTGGCCCTGCCACTGACACCAGCCAACTCCCTGGGAACCAAGTAGGGCTTTTGGTTTCCTGCTGGTTATTCTGGGAGGGCGACTGGCTACTATGGAGGGAGGGCCCAGGAAGGTGGCAGGACCCTCCTCCCACTGCTGGCCTTCCTCTGCCCTCGCCTGTGGGGGTCCCAGGGGAGGGGGACAGCCAGGCTCTCTCAGCTTTAGGCCTAATGGTCTTCGGGTAGCAGAAGGTCTCCCAGACACTGGCCAGGCCAGGTTTGTTCCTAAACTCTTCCTTGGATACCATTTGTTTTCCTGAAACAGGCCCTTGTCCCATGCTTATTCCAGTGCCCTGAGCAGAGGTGACCTGGAGCGGCCCAGAGAGGCCAGCCAAGCCAGCTAGTCACGGGCACTGGGCACAGCCTCCCGCCGGCACTCCTCCCAGCAGGTGCTTTCTCCTGCTGTCTGTGGGGAAGGCGGACAGCAGGCGCAACCTTTCCAGGTCACCCACAGTCTTCTCAGATCCCCTCACACTTCCCTGGACCCCTCCCTCTCAAACGCATAGACCTGGAGGGCCACGGCTACCCACTGAGCAGGCCAGAGGGAAGGCAGCGGCCCACCTGAGTGGAGCAGCCCTAGAGTGGAATCTTAATTCCGTCACTTCTATTTGTGACCATCACTCTCTGAGCCTCTATTTCTCTATCTGCAAATGAGATGATGATGATGAAGGTATCACTTCACAGGAGTCACAAAGAACAAATGCTCAGAGAAACCTCTGCTTGCAGAAAGCGCTGGCCACTCCCATTCCGCTTTGATTAGTCGGCTCACCACGGCTCATGCATGGAGCTGGTGCCCCCGTGCAGTGTGGCAGGGGCTTGCTAATTCTCCTCCACCCAGGCCTCCTCCTCCCCCTGCCTAAGCCAGATGGGCAAAGGGGCCAAAGGGAAAAGTCACCAGCCTAGAGCCAAGGTCACCCTTCTGACCCCCCAACAGTGAGGCCCTGGCCCTTGCCTCGCTTCCCCTCCAGGGCTAGGAGATCTCCCAGGAGCCCCACTGGCCCCCACAGAAGCTTCCCGAGCACTACCTTCTTGAATCCACAACAAGCCAGTAAGCCACTGCCCATGGGACAGTTGACCACAAAACTCCCACCCAAGGACACAGGCTCTAGAACATCCAGAAACTGTTGTGTGTGTGTTTCAGGTTCTCCAAGGCAGACCCTTCCCAGCTCAAACTCAAGGTGTCCTAAGGCCCAGGCCCTCTGCTCAAGCCCCCACCCAGTGAGACCCCACCTGCACCCCACCTCACGCCTCCCCTCTGCTGGGAACAGCTTCCCGGATGGTCCCCTGCCAGGCAGCTTGTCAGCTCCAGCCGCCCCAGTGCTCTGAGACCGTCAGTCCCAGGTGCTGGTGTCACCTCCGAGAGGAATTAGCACCTTCCACTTCATTAGGGGCCCCCTACTGAGGCCGTTAATGAGCTGCTAAGTGGGCAGCCTAGCTGACACCTCCCTTGGGGAGCCCCCCACAAGGGCCAGCATACCCTCTGCCACCACCTCCTGTGCAGCTCCGCAGGCTGTAAGCCAGCCCTGTGCTCTGGCCTGCTTGGGTGCATGCTGCTCAAAGGCGGGGGATGCTTCCAGACTTGAGAGGCTGTGTGAGCCAGATCCTCCAAGGGGCCACCTCCCTGGACCGCACGGCCATCTAGGGCACAGACCAGCCACTCAGCTATTGGGTTTCCCATCGACCATTCCCTGGCCATCTCAGAAGCAAGCAGGGATCAAGTGACTGGGTAACACAAGCTCCTTCCCAGGGGAGGAGGTCTGCAGAGCTCTGGTGTGCAATAGGAAGGACCAGCACCCCTGCCACCATGGAGTGTGGGTGGAGACGGAGGTGGTGTCTGCTGCCACGGCCTGGCCCCCTCTCCTCTGTGGCGCTCCTTCCCTCTGTACCCAATGAGGGCATCTCTGCTCTTCAAGGTGAGTTTCTGGAGAGCCTGGCACATAGATGGGGGGTGGTCACAGCAGCAGGCCTCCTGGGACCTGCAAGCCGTGGCACTCGGAGTAGTGTTTCGTGATCTCAGAGTCAGGGTTCCTTGTCACTGTCCACAAACAGCCTCTGCTTCAAAGCGTCTGAAAGCTACAGGCAGGGTGCTCTCGGGTGCCTTCTGCCCTTGATTTTGAGAGCGAGCCTTGGGGTCCACACAGGCCCCGGGGATCGTGGGACCACCCCACATCTGGCTCCTCACCTTGCTTGAGCCAGAAGGGCAAAAGGAACTGACCTTGGACCTAAGGCCACAGTTCACTCTTCTGTCCTGACCTTGTGTTCCCTCCACCATCTATCTCAGCATGACACAGCCAGACCATGTACAAGTTATGGGGCCTCCAAGAAGGGAGTGGGACACAGAAGGACCCCAGTGCTGGGGGTGAAGGCTGGCGGGACCTAGTGCTGGCCCAGGGGCCCTGTCACCTGTCCACTGGGACAGAACTTCAAATTATGATGCGGGAATTAGCCACTCCCCGGAAAGATCAGCTACTGTTGCTGGTGTGATGGTGACGATGATGACAGCACCTCCCTCTGGGTCCGCTGTGAGGGAGAAGTAAGTTAAAAGCTGGAAAGTGTTGAGGGCAGGCTCTGCCCAGAGGAGGTGCTTGCAGCTTGAGCTATGTGGACACAGTTTTAATTAAATCAGTCTCCTTCTCAAAAGTGTACTATGGTTCCTAAATGCCCTTTAAATAAAATTAAAACCATTAGCCATAAAGCTTTCCACCCTAGCCCTGCCTGCCAGGCCCTACTATGAGCACCCACACCTCCCAAGTCCCCTGTCCCTGCCAGCTGGGCACACTCCCCACTCCTATTCACACGTTCCCACAGGGCACACCTGGCCTGGCCAGTGACTTCCTCCTTTCCTGGTCCCCTCGATCAGGTGCTTTTCCTAATGAGGCCTCTGAGCTGCTCAGGTACTTGTCCCCAGCTGCTCCCAGTTCCAGCCCTGGTGGGTAGGCCTGGGACCGATCAGTTCAGGCCATGGCCCGCTCTCTGTGGGTCTCTGTTGTGCTTGCCGGCCGCCCCTGTTACATGGCAGGCTCCCTCGGAGGCCGTGGCCCACCCCTGCTTCTCTCTCGGCCTGGGAGACAGGCCCTAAGGCTCTGAGCAATAAGGAGGCTGGAAATGGCGGGGAGGAGTTGGGGGGGTGCGGCCACACGTGGCACCTGGGAAGCATCAGCTTCCTGCCTGCCCACACCTGGGCAGGTACAGAGAACTGGCCAGGTCTGCTCAACCTCCAGCCCCAGAGCTCAGCATCACGGTGCTTCCCAGAGGACTCGCCTTCAGGAACCTGGTCCCTGTCATCCTGTAGCCTCTGCTTCTCTGCCCTTCCCTGGTGTGGCAGGAGGTAGAGCTGGAGCCTCCCCGCAGCCTGACTGGCACTCAGCTACCACTTAGCAAGGACACAGCGGGGAGCTAACAGGCGCTTGGCAGGCCTCCTCCTGTCAGCCTGGGGCTTGTGCCCTTGGCCCCTCAACAGCCACAGTGGGAAGAGACAGGCCTCTCGCTGACCCTGCCAGCCCGAGAGGTCGGTGAAGCTGCAGAAACTCCAGGGTACAAGCCTTTCAAGGAAGGAGCTGGAAGCAAGGAGGAGAGCCCAGCAGGGCTGGTGCCCAGTGCTAATGGGATGCCCACCTGGGACTGGCAAGCCAGGCCAGGTCCTAGTGAGACTGGCGGAGGCGGAGGCTCCTGACAGACCAAAAGTGGCACCTCGTCTCCTCTAGGGCTCAGGGTGACAGTGTGCTGAGCTGCTTTCCCAGCAGGCCGTCCTTCCCTGCATATCCCAGGAAGGCTCTGGAGGGGGTGGGGGGTCAGCCTGCGTCATGGCTCGTGCTGTCTCCTCCACCCTCGGTGGCCGCTGGCGGCTATAAATACCACTCCTGTCTCTGGATGTTGCAGGAGGTGACCTAGAATCGTGGGCACTGAGGCCTCCTGGGGCCCCTCCCTGCCTGTTTTAGACAGCGCCTGCCTGACCCAAACAGCTATGCAGCCTGAGAGCTGGCCCCAAACCACGAGCAGGGACTCGGCCAGGAGTGAGGAAACTCCAACACCCAGGGACACTTCCCTGGCTTCCAAGCCGTAAGTTTCCTGTGACCGGCATTTCTATCGTGTTCATGGGTAAGGTACTAAGAATGCTAGGCCCTGGCCAGCCCAAGAGACACGGTGCCTGAGGCTGCTGGTCCCCTGGGCCTCGGGCTGTCTGGAGCCAGGCTCATGAGTGAAGAGCCAAAGCCACTGCGTCCTGAGCCCCTCCCCTCCCCATCACTCAGTCCCACAGTTCCTCCAAGATTCTTGGTTCAACTTGGTTTCCAAACTCGTCATTGTCCTAGGAGGCTTCCTGGGACACACTCTACTTTTGCAGGGGCCCTGTTAGAAGGTTTGGCAGTTGTTCAAACAGGTCCTCAACAATTCCCTTCTTTATTCGGCAGCCTGCTTCTGAGTGCACCCTCCATTCTTGAAAGCTCCAGACATGTCCAGACCTCAGCCCCTGGTTTGGCTGTCCCAGGAAGGAGCACGGCCAGGAGGCGGATCCTGGACCTAGCAGATGTGAGGGCACCAGCACTCAGGGTGGGGTGAGGCTGGGTCACAGGCTCTGGCCTTGGACAGGGGCAAACCCTGAGAGGAGAAAAGGCGGGAACCAGCTCTGGGGGTGGCCCCAGGCCATGTGAACACAGGTGCAATCTGGCAAAAGTTAAATTCAAACTTGGAACAATCAGAGTGCCTACTATGTGTGCCAGGGGATTGGAGAACAGCAGTAAAGAAAACCCCATGTGGGCCAGCCCACGGAACCTGTAGTGCAGAAGGTGAAAGAGAATCTAAGCTGGTCTTCCCCTGTGGGCGCTCCCGCCACAACTGGAAGTAGAGGCGGTGTGCCTTGAGGACAGACGCCTGGGCTGTCTGCCCCCAACCTCAAAGAAAGGCATTCTCCCAAAAGTGTCAGTGCAGCCAAGTCCTGACCTGGGGCGAGCCTGGGCACAGGCACCCATTCAGGGGTGGCCACCGTGCTCTGCTTCCACAATTGAGGGTTCCCAATGACATGCCTGGGGTTTGAGGCAATCCCCTCAACAGTGAGGGCTTCACTCTCCCTGTCACTCAGCCTGACCACAAATACAGCCACACACAGGGCGGCCTAACTGGATGAAGGGACCCAGAGCCAGTTAAAGCCCAGTGAACGAGAATGGAGAGCCATCTCTGTCAGCCAGTCAACCATGTACCCATCCTTCACTGCCCGCTCCACTCGCCATCTCCAGTCATCCCAGTGCCCATCACACTTGGCACTCTCCCTCATGCTCGGCTGCAGGCACCACAGGACCTGGCCTCTGCCCGCCCTCATCTCCTCCCCTGCAGGCCTTGCTCACCTCCTTCCCCAGAGTGCTGGCCTCTGTCCCTCCAACAAACTGAGCATGTCTTGTCTCAAGGCCTTTGCCCTGGCTCTTCCTTTTGACGGGATAGGCCACCCTACCTGGTCCCCAGATCTCTGCTTGGCTGGCTCCCGCCTGTCATCTAGTTCCTTGCTCCACTGCCCGCTCTTTCGGCCTGCCCGCCGTGCTGGGGAGCCTGGTCCCTCCCCATCGCAGGCTGTTTCCTCGAGCACTTTGCTGTCAGATGCTGTGCTCTCGGGTTTATTGCTTGGCTCCCGTCACCAGGGTGTGGCTCGCCATGGCAGGGGCCTTGCCTATTTTCTTCCCACTGTGTCCCCTGCACCCAGCAAATGGCCTTGCCGGTGGCAGAAGCTCATCAAATCCTTCCTGCCTGAAGGAAGAACCATTTCTGAGCACGGCCCCAAGGGACAGACGTAGTAGTGCAGGAGCCGGTGCAGAGCCGAGCCAGAACCCAGGGCTCCTGACTGCCAGCCTCGGGCTCTTCCAACACCCAACCCTGAACTGCCCTGTAGCGACCACCACCTAGGGGACTGAGCTGGAGTACACAGTGGATGAGGAAGAGAAGCGGGGCCTTTTCACTTTACTGAGGAGGCAACGGTGGTGGGAAGGGAACGATGGGGGAGTTGTCTGCAGTGACACTGGGCAGCGCCTACAAGCCTGGTCCCCTCCACCTCCCAGCTTCATGTTCCTGGGCATTGGCATTAGAGCAGGGTGACTTGTGTGCATGTGTGTAAGCACAACTGGGGGCCAAGGGAGGGAGCACCTCCAGGGAAGAGCATGAAGGGCTGTGCCCTCAGGACGCAGCCAGGGGACGGGAGCCCTCTCCTAGTGAAAGGGCCTGCAGCGTGGGGCTCAGGGGTGGCTCAGCCAGGATGCAATGGCCTGTCTGTAAGCAAGGAGGAGGACCTGGGGAGGACTCGGGGTCCCCATGCGGAAGGTAAAGGGGTTGGCCAGAGGCCTCTAGGTTCCCTAGGCAGTTTCCTGAGGTCTTCAGCCTCAGGCTCAGGAACAGAACCCATGCAGGAGGCAGAGCCTGAGGGTGCTACAGCCATCCTCACCCACTTTGTTCTGGTCCCCGCCCCGGGAAGCAGACAGCACCCCCACTTTGAAGTCCATCAGAATTAGCCATTCAAATCTAACCAGTTGGTGACTCTCATGTGACCCTGGGTGAGTCCCTAAGCCCTGGCTCCTGTACACGCCAGGGAGACAGGAGCAGCCACTGCCTCCCTGGCCACTGGGGAATCAAGTGAGACCCTGGCAACAGGCCTGCTTTCTGAGTCCCCACCTGCCTCCCTCCCGATCTGCTTTCCCCAGCCCTTTCTCAGCCACGCTTCCAGTCCAGCAGAGCCTCAGGCCGTGGTGCCCCCCACCACCCCAGCTTCTCTCCTGCGGCAATCCCAAGGAGGAAGACAGGAAGGCTGCCACCCAAAGACAGAGTGCTGAGGGAGGGCTGGGCTGGTGGCAGGCTGTGGCTGGAGCAGGGAGGCCAGTCTCAAGTCCCTGTGGCCCTTGTGGTGCCAGCCCTTTCCCATCCTCTGCACAGGGACTCCTCTTGGCTCCTCTGGGGCCTCAGCAGGATGCATGAGATCACGTCTGGAAAGTGTTCAGAGTGCCTTGGAGAGAAAAGGCCAAAGGGATGGAGGTGGGAAGCATTCTGGATAAACACGTTTGTTTATTAGCACTTCTGTTGACTGCAAGGGCAGAATAGGACACTCACGGGACTTGGTGTCAGAAAATCTGGGCTGTAACTGGGCCCGGCCATTTAACAGGTGTAGGCAAGTCTCAGCCACTTTAAGCCCCAATTCTTGGAAAAGGGGGATAAGCAGTATCTGAGTGATGTTGGTAAAGCACCACATGAATCTCCCTTCTTTACCTGTACATGGGGACAGCAGGAGTACCAGCCCCATGGGCCACTCACCAGGAAGAGCAGCGCAGGTGCCTGACACAGGGCACGTATGAGTGGCACACAGTAGGTATCTCTTCTGCCACTGGAGGAAAAGGTGCAAGAAGAAAGAAAGGCCTGAGGATGGGGCTCTTGGCAATATACCCAGGCTGGCACCCTGGGCCAGCCGTCCCTACCTCCTCCCTGGAAGAGGGAGACCAGCATTCCCTTCTTCCATGTCTGTCCTATCCCGGAGCTAAGAGAGGATCATGGGGGCCCTGGGATTCCCATGGCCAGGAGCCAGAGACTACCCTCACCAGCCTCCTTGCCCCCAAGCATGGCTAGGCTCACCACAGACCAGCTTGGAAGTGACCCAGCCCTCTCTTACAGCTGTGCCCACCTTGTCACTAAGGCCAAAAGAAGAGGCTCTCCTAGCTGCCTCTGCCCACAGAGCTCTTTGTCCATGGAGGGTGCTGCTCGGCCTCTTTGTGAGTCTGCTTGTCTTCACAGGTACCAAGTGACAGAGGACACAGGCCACAGAAGTAGATTTGCTAAAGGCCACCACACAAAGCAGAGGAGAAACTCAAAGACAGTGCTTAGTGTCTCTCCTAGCAGGACTGAGGCCATTCCAGGAGGAATGGAGGGGAGCATCTGGCCCCTTGCCTGGCCAACGCAAACCCTTACTCAGGCTCCGGGTTATGGGAGAGAAAGGGTTCCCTCGTCCCTGGGATGCCAGATCCACCTGGCCACTGACTATCTACCCTGTTCTCCTCAACCCAGAGGAACAGGAACCGGACAACAGTCTCAAGGAGCCACTGGGGATGAGCTCAGTGGGCCCAAGGAGAGAATGCTGAAAAGCCACGCCCTCAGGAGGGTAGGCCCAGTGACTGGAGAAGTTCAAGTTCAGGTTCCTGGAGTGAATCATTTCAAGGGGGTGAAGGGAAGGTCAGGGTTGGAGTGCATTGAATCAAGGCGAGCTCTCCTGCTAGGAGGAAGGGTGATGGCCTGCAGACGGGTTGCTCTGGGAAAGGAATGAGATGCGGCTGTGTGGGCCCTGGTTCAGGCCATGTGTTCCCCTGCCCCACCATACAAAAGTCCCATTGATGCTGCACCTCACCCCCGCACTCTGGGGCCACTACCCTAGCCCAGGACTCCAGGGGCCTCTCCTGCTTCTAGCTGACAGTCCAGCTGTTGCTGCTGTTGCTGCCCAAGCACGCCAGGCATGCCAGGCCGGGGCACTGCAAGGTCACATGCTCTGTGTGGGCGAGGTGAGGCGAGGCACTGCTGGGACCGCACTCGAGACTGAACAGCAGTCTAGTGCTCACGAGCACCATGGGGCGGCAGAGAAGCAGGGCTCCCAGAAGCCTGCCTGCCACCCTTGCCCAGCCCCACCTATCTTCCAGGAGGGCAAATCCTTGGGCAAACAATCAGGCAGGTGTGAGTGGCACAGCAAATGCAGAGCCAGGAAAGGCAAACACGGTGGGTTCTGTGTTGACGGTGGCTGGCCCACCGGAGGGTGCTTGGGCGGCCCTGCACGGCGGCTGCCCGTGCCCCCAGCACTTGGCCCACAGTATCTGGAGAGGCGGACAGAGCAAATGACTTGACTTCCCTGCACTGCAGCCCCCCAGAGGGACCTGACTGTGAGGCGGGGAGCAGGGCAGGGAGGATGGGCAGAGCATGATCCTCAGGGCTGGGCTTCTGAGAGCTGGCTGTCACCCACCTCCCGCCCCACTTACCAGCTCCCTCAGAGCCTTCTTTAGGGGACAGGGCAACGAACCCAGCAGGAGACACGCTGGAGAGGGTCAGGCTGGCTTGGGCTTGGTGTCTCTGCTGGGTCACGTCCTACCGGGCAGGTTTTGACCGAGTCAAGGCACCTTGGGGCCAGTGATGGCCACTGTGCAACACCCTTCCTGACAGCCGAATGGTATGGAGCCTGTGTGGGGACACCAGGCACAGGGGCGGCACAGAAGAGCATCCCAGTACATTGCCACCTATGAACTTGTGTAGTCCAGAACCACCCCCTCCAACAGCAGGCCCACGGCGGGTCTCTGACCCCCAGGGGGAGTAGTGCCAACACCACGCTGCTGACCTGTGGCTGCAGGGCCTGCCAGGACGGAAGCAGAAGCCAGGTCTACTCCAATGGCAGGGGCTGCTCCTATTGACCCCAAACCCAGGGAAGAAATCCCCCAGCAGAGGGCTGGGTATAGGTCTGTGGTAAAGTGCTTGTCTAGTCAGCACGAGGCCCTTTCCAGTACAGGAAGGAAGGAAGGAATGCCCTAGCCAAGAAAGCCACTGGCTGCCATCTGGGGCTTCGGCTTCAGCCTGACCCCAACCCTGAAGCAGCCAGAGGAGGCACTATTCTCTCCTGAGGGCAAAGAGCGGGTCCAGAGGAAGTCGCACAGTCTCCCCTGTTCCACCACGGCCCGGCTGCGTGCTCTGCAGGCAGCGCTCTCAAGCCTCCGTACCTTTGCACGGACTGTCCTCGGCCCAGAATGCCTTTTCCTATCTTGCTTCCCTCAGGAACTCATCACTGTTCCCTGGCTGAGCCTGTACACCGCCTCCTCTGTGAAGTGGCCAGGACCTGCCACCCCCTGAGGGCAGACCCAATCAGTACCTCTCCATTCCAGGCTCCTCCGCAGGCTAGGAGCTACTGGAGGGCAGAGCAGCACGCTCTGCGTCACTGTGTCCTTGGCACCCAGCACCGTGCCTGGTGCCTAGCATCTGCTCAAGAAATGTTGAGCAAGGCCCCCAGCCCAACTCCCTGCTCCTCTCAGCAGGCTGCCGGCACATTTGGCCCAGGAGATTCAGAGACAGTGAGCGTGCAGGAACCAGGGCAAGCCCGAGCATCCCAGACCAAGCACGTGGGGGCACAAGGTTTCTATTCCTTTGAAACTGTCCGCACCCTCACCAAGCTTCACCAAAACCAGAGGAGGCTCTGGGGCTTGCAGGCTGCTTCCCATCTCCGAAAGCAGAAACCAAAGCTAACAAGGGGTGAGTGAGGGAAGGGAAGTGCACCGGAACTGCAGGGAGAAAGGCAGTTGTGGCTGCCATCTGCTGTGAGCAAGATGTTTGGAGAACATGAGCTCGGCTCCTGCTCCTCGCTTGCGGGCCTCCCAGCCAACTTGGGAGGGCGGGGCCGCCACTCTGCAGATGGGAGCCTGCAGCTCAGCCAAGCCTGCAGAGGCCACGGAGAGGTGCCAGGACTCCTCCTGCCCACCCAGACCCTTGGCTGCCCCTGTCTGACCTCCTGATTCTCGGGCAGATGGGGGTGCAGGACATCAGCACCCTGCCTCTTCCAGCTTCACAGGATCTAGGGAGCCAACTCCAACACAGGGAACCGAGGGCAATGATATCTGCTATTATTTACTGAGAGCCCAAGTACCTGCCTGAAGGCCCCATCCCAGGGACTACTAGCCATGAGCTCACTTCCGCCCCATCCATCCCAGGGGAGGGGGAAATGCAGGATCCAAGAATGGGCCAGGCCCTGCTCCTCACTGCAGAGGCATCTGACTACCCAGGGTCCATCTGAAGAAGGCCTCAGTGCCGTCACTACTCTCTAGAGCTCGGTAAGCACTACAGGAGAGCACTCATATTTGGAGCCAGGGATGCAGAGATCTGTCCCAGGCCACACCAACCACAGGAGGCAGGGGGCAAAACCCAGAACCACGCCCCACACCCCAGATTTCTGGGGCCTTGGCCTACTCCTGTGTGGGGCTGGGCTCTGTCCTCAGCACCACCTAGCCTACCACAGGGCTGCTCCCACAAGCAGCTTGACACATCTGCTTTGGAGAGAGCAGGGGTCTGAGGCAGTGCAGGAAGACCACGGCAGCTGGGGCCAGGCCACGCCCCCCCTCCCGCCACTCATGCTGCCCGTTGAGGCCCAGTCGCTCAGCCACAGCGCTCCAGCTGCAGGAGTGGACCAAACAGGGCTCAAAAAAGCGGGGCTCAAAAGGCTACCCGGGACTAGACCGCCCGCCACATACCTTCCCTGGCCACTAAACCCTCTGTTTGCCCAAAGGAAATTAGCAAACCAACAACCGGACATGTCTGCAGGCGTTCAGACACCCTGCTTATCACAGACCCTGGAACTGACACCCCCACACCCACAGAAACCACTAACTTTCTCACCAAGCCAGGTGGGCAGGTAAGGGGCTAAGAAGTTGGCCTAATAAAACCAAACCATGCCAGGGTCTTGAATGTCACCCTGAGCCCCAGCTCTGGTAGCCTGGCCCCCAGAGGCTGCCTGCCCTGCTGTTCCACCAGGAAGTCAGGGGCAACTCGCCCTCCTATTGGCAACAGGAAGGCGGGGACTCTGGGGCCAGTCACCCAGAACTGTGCATCCTCCCCCCATCCCCACCCCACATAGCATGCTGCCACCACCCACAGGCCTGTGCACAGCCCTGCACTCCTCAGTTCTGTCTGATCGGTGCCCCACCCCCACACACCAGGATTGCGACAACGACAACTTCCACAACTCGGTCCCACTGATGTCCCACTGACCACACTCTCCTCTGCCTGCTGGAGGGGGGCCAAGAGTGAGCCCCAGGGCCTCTGCATGCTCCAAATGCAATGAGACCTGTGTGAATTTTTCCAGGGGGAGAGTCCACAGTTTCCCCCTTTCTTCCAGGGGTCCTTGGCCCTAGCTAGGTCACTGTGCTGATCCCATTTCCTGTCTCTTACTGTCCCCTGCCTGGTCGTCCTATCAAGTGCCCCTTCCCTGGGGAGGGAATCAATGGCTTGCCTCTTCTGGGGCCTCTTGGCAGGGCAGGGGAGGGAAGCCTTTTCACCCAGGGACTCTCTGAGAGCAGTCCCTACTGGCTGGTGTGCTGGAGACCGAGGCCTCAGGTCCTGTGCTGGGAAGTGGGGATGGTGTGCTCCATGGAGAGTGAGGGGAGGCAGCCCCAGACCGAGGTAGGGGGAGATTGAGAGCACCATGAGGGCCAGCAGCAGCCCCTCCACCCCCACTAATCCTACTCCGGGACTCCTTGTGAGTCTCTGTCACCACCCAGACACCTTCACAAATAACTCCTGTCTCAGCTGAGGCACAGCCAGGCCGAGGGTGAGTCAGCCAGGGAAATCCCAGCACGGCACCCACCACTGGTGATGGTTCCACTGACACCTCCAAGTGGGGCGTCCAACCCCTCCCGCAGAGGGCGAGAGGCACACCCGCTCCCCCACCCCATCCCTGCTCTGAGCACAGCCTGGCAGGCGGGGGCAGGGAGAGTCACAATGCAGATGAGCCCTGCAAGTGAGGCTGTGGGCAGGCAGCTGCTCTCCTTAGGCCTGTAGCCCCTCATCTCTGGCACATGAGTAGGGAGGAGCCCCTGCCAGCTCCTGCTTGGGACTTGGCACCCTTGTCCCTGGATATCCAGAACTTGGTACCCCAGGGACTTGGGGACAGAGGCATGGACACCTCACCTCATTCCTGAGGCACAGGCCCTCATTGTGCCAGAGCCTAGGACCCCAACTACATGCTGCACTGGACCCCCTTATGGAGATGGGACCCAAGGGCCTGGCCAGGGGTCAGCGCCCTGCCTAGGAGGCAAGAGGGGAGCAAGGCTAGCAGAGAGCAGGCACAAGACTTCCTTAGAGCAGGAGGTCCTGGCCATCCAGAAACCGCAAACACAGCCAGGTCCCACAAACCTGACAGACCGGTTGGTGCTAGAGGCCAACTCAGGGCTTGCCTGAGGGTGCAGGAGAGATGGAAGCCTTTTGCATCTGGGGCTGGATCTGCCTCAGGGGACATTTTGTCTTCTCCCGCCACCCCCTCGTTGCTCCGCCCCCTTTCAGCCTGACAGTGGCACCGGTTGGGCTACCTTCTACTGTGTAGGTACAGAGAATGAGTAAGGATGACGTTCTGAGCACGTCCCGCCCACAGCCTGGTGTGGCTCAGCGGCCAGGTCAGGAGAATGGACGTAGGCCCGGAAGCCGCCAGATCAGGAGGTGCTGGTTACACTCAACGGGACCTCAGAAAGAGCCTCTGAGGCCAAACCTCAAAGAGCTCACAGGGCCAAATGACAAGGAAAGAAGGACAGCCAGCGAGCACAGGGCTGTCGCTGCTCAGGCCAGGCAGAGAGGGCTTCCTGGAGGGCTGAGCACTGAGCTTCAGGTGGGGCTGGCTCACTCTGCGCTGGCCCTGACCTTGTCCCTGCCCGTCCCCCCATCCCCCCACAGCTAGCTCCCAGGCCAGGCAGCAGCACACCTGTGCAAGAGGTCTCCAGTCAGCAGAGGCCCCCTGCCCACTGCTGTCCTGGCAGGCCTGAGCTCAGCACCAGTTAGTTCCCCTTCCTGCCCCTGGGCTGCTTGCAAAGGTAGTTCCTGCAGGCTCCCGGCAGAGAGGGCCCATGAGGTGCCTCCCTGGAATCGAAGGCGCACACACATGCTGGGTGTTGCCTAGGCAGGTATCCAGAGCCCCTCCAGTGCCAGCGGGGAGTAGGAGAGGAGCCCGAAGCTCCTGTTCAGGTTTCTCCAGCCCCCACCCCTTTGATCTTCAGGCTCTGGCTGGGCTTGGCTCTCCCGAAGCCCAGGCCTCTTGTGCTTCCCAGGCAGGGAAGTGGGTGTGGGAGAGATCCAGAAACCCATCCGCTACTTTGAAAGAGACTGAAAACATGTGACCACACAAATCTCATGGGTTTACTTAAATGTCTTTCAAACAAATGGTTTGAATGGATTTCTCCCACCCTCCCTCCCCACTGAGCCACTCAATGGAAAACAGCAGCTCAAAGGGCCAGATTCTCAGGGCTGCTGGTGGCTGATGGAAACAGGGTCTCAGACACAAAGCCCAGTGGGGGGCACTTATCATAAAGGCAGCTTTGACTAGGAGAGAATGAAAGGCAGACACCTGAGAGGAGCCTGCAGACGGTGCAAGGGAGGTCAGCATCAGGTCCAGTAAGGCTCAGGCACCCTCATCTGCAGTCAGAGGGTAACTCCCAAGTCCAGCAGAGGTGGTCTCCGTTCCTCCTGTCACAGGCAGGGAGGCCTGGCTGCCAGGAGTCAGGGACACAGCACTGCCCCTGATCAGGCCCTTGCCTGGAGGACCGTGCCCTGAGCAGCCACTTGGGTGCAAACTCTCACAGGGCAGTTAGGATGGACAAGAGAGATCTCCTTGGGCAGCACAAGTTGCTTAGAAAACCAGGCAGGGCCAGTCATGGTGGCACATACCTGTAATCCCAGTGACTCAGGAGGCTGTGGCCAGAGGATCACAAGTTCAAGGCCAGTCTGGGCATCTTAGTGAGACCCTATCTCAAAATGAAAAGAGGGCTGGGGATGTAGCTTGGTGGTAGAGTACCACTGGGTTCAATCCCTAGTAAAAACGAAAACAAAAAAGGTAAGAGAAAAATTTAAACAATTAGATAGGGTAGTAGTGAGAAGGCATGCAACTTCCCAGAACAGAGTTAAAAGGGCCCTGGGAAACCAGAGTTCAAGATCACCAGAATCTTACAGTGAGGACCCCAAGCCCAGAGAGGTACTCAGACATTCCTAAGGTCACACAGCTTTGAGTCTCTGCCCTGTCCTTGGTGTCATCCCAAGCCTTATTCATCCCACCATTACTTCCTGAGTACATTCCATGTGCTCAGCCTCTGGAATTCAGGTCTGGGGGCTTAGGTGACACCCCAATGAAAGCTGAACTCTGCCCCAGAGCCTCGTGAGCCAGGGGAAGGGGGCTTCCCCTCTATGGCACTCTGTGCCCACTCTTTCCTCTTCTGTGGAACAGAGGTAGTACCCTTGCCATTAGCAGTGATGACCACAGCAGAGAGCAGGTGAAACAGTGACAGATGGGAGCGAGAGGCACAGCCTGGAGGTAAGGGGACAATCATGAAGGTCCTCCGGGCCTGAGGAGCAAGGTGCCAGGAGTCTGGGCTGCCACTGGCTGGGCAGGCCTCTGGTATCAGGCAGGACAAGTGGACCAGGCCCCTGGGCAGACTTGGGTGCACCCACTCTCTTCTCATTACCAGATAACAGAAACCAACAAAACAAGAACAAAATAGATCACCCAAGAGCCATCTAGGAAAATTTCAACTATTAACATCCTCTTTTCTCTTGGTCTTAATATGGGGCCACTCAGTACCTATCACTTTTTTCCAAGGAACTAGAGAGAGGTGAACTTTTCTGTTCATTAATGCTGTTCCGCCACCGACCTTCCTCCTTACTACAGAGCATTCACGTAACTGATGTACGTGAGTCTACTTGACCAGCTCCCTCCCAGTGGACAGTCGGCTCCTTGCTATGAGAAAAACCCCGCAGTGGGTCCATGGTAGAGCAGCTGGGGCCCAGGCTTTGATGGCAGCCTGAGCCAGAGCCTGGTTCTCCCATAGGCAGAGGCAAAGCTTAATGTACCAGGTGGAGGGTCGGGAGTAGCAGGCCTGCCTCACCGCAGCTCTCAGGTGGACAGTAATTTCCAGTGATGCTCAAGCTTAAGTGTTAAACAGAACCAATTAGTGAACGCAGATTCCCAGGCTCCCACCCAGTAATTCTAAATCAGTGAGTCCAAGGGGGTCAGACAGAAAGTCTCACCATGACCAGCTGGCCACAGAAGACTTCTGATGCTGGAGCTGACCAACCTGCACTCGGAGAAAACCTGCTCGGGAGGGTAAGCCACCATGCTTCCATGTGTGTGTGCAAAACCTAAATGCCTGGCACTGGATGCACAGATTCCTGAGCTCCGCCCCAGAGAGGCAACAGTCTGGTGCTGAGATTCTCTATTTCTCCTTGTTCCCAGGCTGGTTCATGGGCCACACTCTAGCCCACCGAATGACACCCACTAGTGCGTCTGTGCAGGTGCTGGGCAGCAAAGGCAACAGGCACTGTTTGCCTAGCTGGATAATCACAGCAAGCAATTACTAAGGGTCAAGCTCTGTGCCTTCACCACTCAAGGTGTGCCCCATGGACCAGCAGCAGTCACTTTCTTGAAAGAAATGCAGATCCAGAGCCCAGATCCACCTGGCCTGAGATGGAACCTGCATCAGCAAGCTCCTCAGGGGATCTGTGAGCCCACTGAAGAAACACTACGCAGAGTTCTAGATAAGTGACGTGCACCGTCCCACGGCCCCCTAACACTCCTGAGAAGTCTATTATTCCTCTGATTCTACAGGTGGAAATTGCAGCTAAGGTTAAATTACTTGATAAGCATTCATAACTACCAATAGCAGGAACTGGGACAAGAAGCCAGACCATCTTAACCCCACATCAAAGTACCCTCTGAGGTGTCCTGTTCAGATCCCGACAACCACGCCTTTTTTTCTGGTACCAGGGATTGAACCCAGGGGCACTTAACCACTGAGCCACATCCCCAGCCCTTTTTATTTTTTAATTTTGAGACAGGGTCTTGCTAAGTTGCTTAGGGCCTCACTAAGTTGCTGAGACTGGCTTTGAACTTGTGATCCTTCTGCCTCAGCCTCCCAAGCAGCTGGGATTACAGGCCTGTGCCACAGTGCCTGATACCTGACACCCAACAACCACTCTTGAGGTGGGCTCACTCTCCAGTTCACAGATCAAGCTGCAGAGATGCAAAGGAACTGTGAGGCAGCCCTCCCTGGGGACAATGGAGCTGGACTTGACCCCACTGGCCTTCTCGGAGCGCCTGTTCATTCCCTCACAACCCATTCTGTCTGCAGCTCAGAGTCAGAGCACAGGGCCAGGGTGGGGGTCCCCCCTCCAAAGCCTGCAGGCTTTGCAGACACAGTCAGGGGCAGGAAAGCAGGAAGTGGGATCTGGGGCGGAGGAACCAGGAGCTCAGTTTGGTCTGGGGACATTCTTTCTTCACAGCCAGACCCAGTTCTGTGAGCCTTTTGAAAGGAAGCAGAGAATAGCTGTGCTCAGCCCAACAAGGCTGGCCTCTTTCAACGTTCCAGTTGCTGCCATTTCCAATTACAACTTCAGAGGACTCCTATAATTTATACATCCCAGGATGCACTGCTCCAGCTGCTTTATGAGGGGAGTTCATTACACCATTAAGGTTAAACTTTTATAAAGTACCGGGCAGGTGGTGGGCTGGTCGCCCGGCTTAGTTACCGCTGCCAGAAGCCTGCTGAATGGGGTTCACCTGGGGAAGGGAGGGCACAGCTCTCTAAAGGGGCCTGGAAACAGAGAAGGCAGCTCCTGAGGTGCCCAGGGCCTCCATTAGCCTGTTTATGAAACTGAGCAGTATAGCAGGCAGCAGGACGAACAATCTGGAACAGCTCAGCAGCACTGGCAGGGGACCTGTGGGGTGAGAGGAAGCCTCCTGTGAGAGCCTGAGAGGCCCCAGCCAAGGCCAGGAGGCGTGGAGTCCGAGGGGGCAGGCTGGGAGGAACGGGAGGCTGCCAGCCCTAGGCCTGCCCGCATGGCGGAGGCTGGTCTCCTCAGCCAGAGGGTAGCCAAAGGGGCCCACCTTTTGTCAGAACCTGTTCCTGCCATGGCCTTCAGGGTCCCCAGACCTGCTGCAGCAAGATGGGGGGAACAAGAAGGAACATCCTGAAAGTAGGGGCTAGACAGATGCCGGTGGCAGACACGTGGCTTCTGGAAGATTCCCTCAGTTCTCTAAGAGTGCTGAGACCCTGGTCCCTACCCACCCCTGAGCTATGAACTCACTAAGCCCTGCTGCTAGGGGCCCCTGGGACTGTCCTGAGCACACAGCCTGGAGTGAGCGTCCCCAGAACAGAAACTGTCACTGTTCTTTGTATTAAACATGTCCCTTAAAGCACACAGAACCGGGTCTGGCAGGGAGGACACCCCAGGAAGCATGTGTTATTGTGGCTGCTGTCACAGTTGTAACGTGGTCTATGTGTAAGTCACTAATGGGAATTCCCAGAGGACTCTTGATAACTTTGCCCTTATTGTTCCCAGCTCCACGCACAAAGCTCAGTACGCAGTAGGCACTCACAGATGCCCCGGAAGCAATGGGTGGATGGGAGATCACAAATAGCAGAACTAAGCTCTGCTCCATCTGGCCTCATCCACAGAAGGTGTCAGAGGAAGACCAACTTCTCTGCAAAGGTATAAAACTGGAATAACCTCTTGAGAAAAGTTCCTTGACTCTATAAGAGGAAAGAGTCCACGTAGCTGGGCCAGGGCTCAGATTGCCTGGCCTCTCCTCACCCCCCAACCGTGAAGCGAGAAGGACCTGCGGGACCTGGAGCTTCAAGTCTCAGTGGGTGTGTGGCGGCCCCGCAGGCTGGGTCTGCTTCCTCCTCCAGACACTAGAGAGGCTGCCCAGATGGAAGGCTCTGGATGCAACGGAGCTCTTGTTTGTCAAGGCTGACTCTGTTTTGGACTATGAGGCCAAGTTGTGACACCCACTCTCTGGATGCAAAGTCTGCCTGACAGGCCATCATCCCACAGTCCAAGGGGCCTAGTGGCTTTGCACAGGGAGGTACAGAGGGGCTCTGAGGAAGAAACTGGCTTCCCCCAAAGACCTCAGGAAAGGAAAAGTTAGACAAAGGAAAGAGCCGGATGGAAGAGGCGCCAAAGGGAAGGAAAGAAAAATAGGAGAGACACCAAAAAGAGCCAGGGGCTGGAAAGCCAGCCTCAGAAAGGGTTGGAGTGTGAACAGGGTAAGGCGCCAGAGGGATGGCAGGCCTCTGCCAGCTTTGAGAAAGTGCCCAGAGGCTGGAGGGGGAAGCTTAGGGGGCCGGCCTGCATCTCAGTAGTAGTACAGGGCTCCTAGCTACAGAGAACACAGTGTCAGGAAAGAAGGTCCTAAAAGCCTGAGCACCAGCCTGGGCTGACAGAGAACAACTGGGAGAAGTAGTCAGGACAGTCACCAATAGCATCCGATCTGCACTGGATGGGTGCGACGCTCCTGCTCTGGGCGACCTTCCTACATGGGTCTCATTTGATGCCAGGGTGCCACGTTCTGTTAGAGCCCCTGTTCAGATGAGGAAACTGAGGCTTGGGGAAGTCAAGTGTCCTGTCAAAATAGCAGTGGATTCAAATGCAACTGTGTCCTTACGCTAAGCCCATGTCTGAAGGCCTACGCTGTGCTCAGCTTAAGGACAGAGACAATTAGCCAGAAGCAGATGATCAAGGGCGCTGAGGGGTGCACACTCCCGGAGACAGGCATGCTTGAGAGGGGTGAAGTGGCAGGTGCTCCCCAGGACACACGGCACTGGGGGCTATGGGCCCCTATAGCTGAGACCCACAAGGCCAGGACAGTCTGCTCAGCCACGGAGCTCAGGGCTGCCCAGTGATTCCGCGACCAGCCCAGAAACTGCAGGGAGCCAGTTACCCCAGGACAGCAGAGGAGCTCGGATGAAGTGGGAGCTGGCTACAGGGCGTGCCAGGGGAGCCTGATGTCATCCCAGCCTGCAGAGGCGGAAACTTGGGAAATGAAACAAAACGTCACCTAACGGCAGCCCAGCCACAGATTTCCAAAGAGCGATGCCAGGCCTGCCTCGCCCCCACCCACAAGTCCCAGGGCTCTGGCCTCTCCTTCAGGGCCCAGGAGGAACCACGCACAGGCTGCCTTCCCCAGCCCTAGGCAGGCGCCGAACTCGCTCTTGCTCTCCGGGAGCAGGGCTAGTGAGAAAGCAGAGGACTCTAACCGACGCCCTGGCCTGGGAACCCTGCCACAGGAGGATGGCGGTCTCACTGCTTTCCGGAACAAGCTCACCTCTTCCCCAGGCTTCCGCGTGCCTGGAGGGGTAGGGGAGGTCGGACAGCTGCCGGGCGAGCCATCCTCCTTCCTCATCAAGCCCGGCCTGAATCGACCTACTTAGGCAGAACGTGAGAGAGGAGAGGGGAAGAAGCACCCAGACCCAGGAGGACCCCCTGTGCCTCATATGACCAGGACTCAGAGCGGGAGGGCCTGCTCCAAGCACCCGGGCACTCTTCAGCCAACCAGGACACCAGACCGGGACCTGGCACCTATTCCTGGAACCTCCCACTTCTCTCCTGGCCCCACAAGGTCCCCCAACAAGTTCTTGGCAGCTGGCAAGCCACAGAATTCTCTCACAGCCTGTCCGGGGTGGCCTGGAGAGTGGGTACAGATGTCTTGGCCTATTATGTGCCCAGACTTAAGCATGCCTAGCCCACATGCCAGCTCTTGAACCTCACGCACACGCAGTCCCAACCCTCGGTTAACACAGTATCTCCGCCGAGTCCCTTCCAGCCAGTAAAGGAGAGAGGATAAATACCATCAATGTTTTCACACGAAGGGGGCAACTGAGGCTCGGAAAGGACCAGTGACTCATCTAAAGTTGCCCAGCAGAGCCAGGAGCAGAATCCAGGCCCAGAGTCCCCCACACTCCACACTGTCTCTCTCAAGCACCCACCCTGTGGGAGCGGGCACTCCTGTTCCCCACAGCACAGGAGGGGGCCCAGCACAGGCAGGCGGGCAATGACACATGCTGCCTGATGAACACAACAGGCCCAAGGAGGCAGAGAGAAGGGAATCCCAAGGAAGAGTCACATGACGCCGAACGGATGCAGGCCCCAGCTCCAAACCCCAGCCCTGCCAATGCTCGGAGAACGGCCTTTCGAAGCTTCATCTATAAAATGGGTTCACTGCACCTGCCCCTCGGGGTACTGAGGGCGACAGAATGAGCTGAGGCATGAGAGTGCTTAGCGTGGAGCTGGCCCCTAGGTTCAGCACCACCCTTTCAACAAGGCATGAATTGTAAGGGAGCCTCACTCTCAGAGGCACACTGGCGCTCCTCAGGTGGACAGCCCCGGAGTTCAGTGAAGCAGGAGAAAGGCTTCACGGAGGAGGTGGGCTTGGGCAGGGCCTGGAGGAGAGGAGGACCTGCGAATCCTTGAGCAGGGAACTCAACCTCTCCCATCTCCGTAAGATGGGGAATGGAGGGAGGGAGTGGCAGGTACAAGGACTTGCGAGATCCTCTGTTCTCCACGTCGGCAGTCACAGGTGGACACCACTGTCATCCTGTTAGTCTATGACCTCCTACAGACAGGCCTGGTGCCCTCTCCAACCCCCAAACCTGAGAGGGTTGACAAAAGCCAAGCATAGGGCCCTGTCCCTAGGGGCGCCAAGGTGTAGTCCCACAGAGCCCCCGCTACAAACCCACGTGCCTGTCCGTCAGGGGGCACATGCTGGAGGTAAAGGGTATATGATACATGATGAAGGGACATCAATAATAAATTAACCTCAAGGAAGTCTAGGAACATCAATCATAAATTAATTAAGTGGCTCCAGGAGAGACAATGACAAGGGGCCGACTGGGGATGAATTAGAACAGTGCCCGCCTTGGCTCACACAGCCCAGACCACCTCCGCCCCCATGAAGGCTGCAGACACCTCCTCGCCCAGGAAAGCCTGCAGGTGCAGGAATGGCTCAGGAGCAGCCCCCAAACCATGCGAAGACAAGCCCCATCTCCTCCCCGCCGGCCCCCAGCGCAGAGAACTCTCAATACTGAAAGGGTTTTGATGAAACTTCCCAGAATAGCAACCTCCTGGGCTGAACTCAGGCAGGCAAAATTTCAAGGGGTAATTTGGTGAGAAAATGATCAAACGCCTGGAAATAAGTGCTGGGAACACTGGAACCCCTCAGTGGTCCTCAGGGATGAGAACAGCTTTGCGGGCAGCACAAACAGCCACACAGGGACCCTGAAAGCCTCTGGCTCACACTCCAGTGCGGCACTCCGGGAGTCTCCAGCTGAGAGTCAAGTGGGAAACACATCTCAGGGACACTCGAGGCCCCCGCGCTGGCTCTTGTGTCCTTTCCCCATGCCCACCTCCCACTAACGAAGCTGACCAACCTGGTGGCTTCTGCCTCCTACTGTAACCCCTCAGGCTTTGTCTCCCCCTTCACTCCCCAGGATGGAGGAGGTCCCCATCTGGGCACTCTTGGCACTTGTCCCTCAGCAGCCCTGGCACCTGCCACCAGATGCCTCTTCCTGGGGGTGGCACCAGGTCCAACACACTTGCTCAGGACACTTCAGTGGTTGCCATGCTTTCTCTGATCCTGCAGTCCTGCCCTGGCACCCGACGCCTGCTCACCTTCAGCCTTGGCTCACTGCGGGTGTGCTGTGCTCCCACCTCAACTCCAGCCCAGCTGCAAACGCAGCCTCTTCCCTCTTCTGTGGCTGCGCTTCCCCTGACTACTTTCCTGTGTTCAGCTCTGCTGCTTCTGAGGGCCCTGGTGGCCAGGGCCACTGAGTCTCCCCTGACTGTCCTGGTTCAAGTTGCTTCCTCCCCTTTGACCTCCAGTAGCACCCACTTCTAGAAATTTCTGTGTCTCCTCAAAGACAGCCCCTGAGGGCAGACTTAGGCTCTGGTACGGTCCAGCTCCTTGACATGGCCCTCGCCAATCCCAACCCACAGTCATTGCCCAAGAAATAACTGCTGCGGAATCTGGGCGGTGGAGGCATTCCTGGGGCTAACACATTCCTTGCGTGTGATAAGGCCCCAGATATACAGACTTCTGCACCCCGAGGGCAGGGCAGAGCTGATTCTCCTCACCAAGCACTGGCACCCACTACACCTTCCCGTGCTAATCTATGCAGGTCGTGATGTAACCACTTTGCTGTGAAAAGATTCTGGCTGCAAGAGCAAAAACATTTACTGAGCGCTCCTTTCATCTGATGGCCCTGCCGCCAGGCATTCTATGGTGGAATTCTCACGATTCTCCCGTGTGGGAGGCTGACTGTCCCCATCTTACAGATAAGGAAGCTGAGGTGTGCAGAGGTTGGGCACAGGAGCCACAGCTACAAGGCTGTCCCCTGTCATCAGGTGGACTGTCCCCAGCTGACTTCCTGGTGGCAGGAGAAGCGTGGAGGCAGGCTGCGCGACGCCCCCAGGTAGTGCACATGGCCTTGGAGAGCCACACCCCCGGCCCAGGCTTCCTTCTAAGGAATCCTGAGAAAGCAGAAAAGCTCCTCCTCTCGGAAGAACAGCACCTGAGGGACGAAACCCACCCTCCCACCTCCCCAAGCCACCAGGCTGCCTCCTCCCGCTCCACTGTTCCCTCCTGCTGCCGCCAGGAGCCCAGCAACGCCCCGCTTCACACACCCACTGACACCAGGCCAGCCAGACACCGGAGCCCACAAATTCCCACGCCACCAGCCGCTCCACGCCCCCTCAGCCCTCACCTCCCACAGACACACTTGCGGGCACACACGGCTGCACACACGTGCACTTCCTGGGCAGCCCGGCGGGGAGAGCCTGGTCCCTGCTGTTCACCTCAACCCGGCAGAGGCTTGGGTTTTGCTGCCTAACACCCCAGGAAAATGACACCCTCCCCTTGGCCACACTGATCCCCTCTACATCACCTCCCTGCACTCCGCAGCAGCAAAGAAGTTCCCATCAACAGGCAGCTTCCTGGGTCTCCCAGGCCCCTGCACCCGTGTGCTTCCCCATCTGACCCAGAAAGACCAAGCCCAGATCAAGTCATTATCAGAAAGGGAAAAAAAATAATAATCAAGATAAACAGTTTTCAGCACTGCCCGCTGGGGAGGTAACCACATCCTCCAATGTCCTGGGCTCCGTGGTTCTAAAAGATTTATCTTCCTCTGACCACACGCTCATTGATATTTCCCCCAGCGCCACTTGCCCGGTCCACTGGAGTGTGATGTAAAGCTATTCTGGTGAGAAATTGAACTCAGATGGAGTGTTGGGCCAACAGGAGATTAAACACTGAGGTCCCCCTCTGGCCCGGGAAGAGGGACAGAGCAGGGAGAGTGGCTTCCCCTGACAGGCTGTGCCTTTAGCTGTGGCCATCTGACCTGGTGCTCCCAGTTCTGGTCAGCATCCTCTGGCCAGAGATGCCTGATTCCCTGGCACCCCTTGAGCAGAGCAGCAGGGCACCATGATTCATGGGGGGCTGAGGGAGGAAAGGTTCCAGGAGCTGAGTACAGCAACTTTTAGAGAAACACAGATAAAGAAAATGGAATGGGACCGAGGACGAGAGCTGAAAAATCTCAGCTCCAGATGTGGCTTGCCCTTGTGTCCGCTCCTGCATTACTAGCCCCCGCCTCAGCTGGAGTCTGTCAAAATCAGCATCTGTACACAGTGACAAGGGCCGGTCACCTGACTGGGCTCCCCATTGCCTCAAGCCCCTGGGACTGGGAAGAAAGTTCGGGAAGAAAGCTGGACTCTACTTCTGGGGAACAGAGGCCAACTCCTCTCAGCGTCTTCTGATCTGCCCCGCCTGCAGCCCAGCTCGGCTGTGCAGAGTCCCAGCATCCCAAGCAGATGGCAAGGGGTGGCTGCAAAGGGCTCCTGGAGCCCAAAACCATAAGGCTGAGCCACAAATCAGAACAAACAGGCGGAGGTGTGCAGGGTGAGCTGAGGGGACATGAGTACTGGATATTCGCAACAGGGAGGCTGAAGGCTTCCTCCTTCATGGACTGGGCACTTCGGAGAGCTTTCCAGCAGGAGTTGAAGTGCCAACCAATTCCTTCAGGAGGCAGAAAGGCGCTGCAGAGTGTGCGGGAGGCCTCTGGCACCCTCACACCAACCTGGGAATGACCAAGGAAGCCCTTACAATGCCAAGCCACTGGGACAGGGTGAGCCCCACAGCATGGAAAAGTCAGCTCACCACCCTGGGCTTGGCAGGGCATGTATTCTACACAAGTGGTTCTACTCTGCAGCCTGGTCACAAACCAACAACTTTCTGCCTTGGGGAGCAAGCTTGGGAAATGGGTTGCGGGCTACGGCAGACATCCACAGGGAATGCTCAAGAACTGGCCTCAGTTCAACAGAAATAGGGCTTCCCTGAACCAAGCTGCCCAACCACGAGGGTCTGTAATTCAGGTTCTGAGGCCTCTTGTCAGGATCTAGGTTCCTGGTGGCTGAAAGCAAAGTAATTTGCAGGCCTGCCTCATCTTCCCCACCTGGAAAGGTCCTCAGCCAGAAGTAGAGGCACATCAGGAGAGTTGTCCTTGTAGAATTTGCACCACACCTGTCTGCCACCATTGGAGCACCCTCTAAGGGTGCCCATTGCCCCTTTTCCTTCCCCCATGTGTCTGGGGCATCATCCACTATCCTCAGTCTCTGTCATTTGGCTTCAACCCACCTCACAGGATCACCCAGCCCTGATCCCACTCTGGATGTCCTGACCCACTTTACTTTCTTCAGGTCATAGCCCCCAAAATGATGATGTGACTGCTCCCCACCCCCACCACAGAACCCAGAACCAAGGGGAATTCTCCAGAGAAAACACACTTCCCAAATCTCCCTCCCACACAGGTACCCTAGATCTGTCAGCCACAGACACCTTCCAGACCTTCTCAAACAATGAGACATGTCTGCAGCCCAAGCAAAGGGCTTCACCTGTTTGGGCCACTCCTGCAGGACTCCATAGTTGCTGCGGCCATGCTCAAAACCGTCCTCGGAAGACCTGGGGCCTGGTTCCAGCTCAGTAGCTGACTCACAGTGTCAACAGATCCCACTTTCCCCACCAGCACGTACACTCGGGGCCTCTAATTCCCTATGACAGGCCCTCGACCTTCCGGCTCCCTTCCTCCCGAATCACATTCCAGGCCTCCCATTTCCTATGGCCTCCAGCCTCCTGCCCTGGTCTCTTTACCTGAAGAGAATCCCTGACCTTTGTACAGCCTTTCAGTGTTTACAGAGGGTTTCCACGTGCACCATCTCCTTCCATTCTCTATGACTACTGACCACCATGTGAAGTGGCTCTGAGAGGTAGAGTCACCTGCTCAAGGTCACACAACCAAGACTAGAATTCAAGTTATCGGGCTCCAAATGCACTGGACAATACTTCAGCTTCAGGGAACTCAGCAGTATCTCCAAGCACCCTCTTTAGCATATCAGTGACCACCTGCCATCCTAGTCTCCAATATCCTCAACCTCATCTTTTGGGGCTCCTAAAAATGTTTTCCCTGGACCCTCCCAAGTTCACCCCTTTTATTCTTCTGCCCCGGATGCCACTTCTCCAAGAGATCCACAAAGACTGGAAGACACCCCCCTCCCCAATCCTAAGACTTCTCCAGGGGTCTGGAAACTGCCCCTGTGAAGGAGGATACCTTGTGATGCTGAGCACGACCCTTACCCAAGTCTTCCTAAAGGACTAGTGCCAGGAGATGCAATCTTAGCACAGTCCCAGTGGCTGCAGAAGCACCTCCCAAGCATCCCCAAAATGATCCTCTAGACCCAAAGGTTTCCAAACATCAAAGAAGAGAGACAACTCCCAGATACCCTGGAGTGAACCCACCAACCCCATAAGAAGGCAGAGTCAGGGTACTACTGACAGATGGTACACCCCACAGCACCCTGACCTACTGACACCTCTCGGCACTTTCACGATTCTCATGACATGTTCAGCGACAGGCATCTCCACTGAGAACCATCCACCCTTCCTGTATTCCAGAAGCTGGATGAATTCATGCCCCCAAACAATAAATACTATACCTAGGCTGGTCTCTGAGTCACCATCAGGAACCTTGAGGTGGAAGCATCTCCTGGTGTCTCTTTCATATCCATTATAAAGGACACCAACATTCTCCAGCTCTCAGTCCATTGTACCCAGCAGGCATTACAGCTGGGACCCCCAGACAGAAGTAACGCCCCTCATCATCTCCAGAATGGAAGGGTGGGCATTTACCTTCCCATCCACCCAGAGTCTGAGGGCCACCAATTTCCCCCTCATAGTGCCAACCCCAGGCGCTGCACTGAGCCAAGGCTATTTCTTGAAGGCAGTCATACCAGGGACTCCTGCCATGCTGAAGACACAGATTCTTCAAGCCTCCAGTGCCATCATCCCAGACCATGTCAAGTCCAAGGCCAGAACCATCCCAGCACCTAAGCAGTGGCAGCACCTCCTCACACTCGTGCCAGCGGCACCACCATGCCAGCACCAGCTGTCCACCCACCCTGAACCAGCACGATGGCTGTACGCATCACCTACCTGTCCAGAAGGCTGCAACCACCTCACACCTGGGCGGCTACCACCACACCAAGGTGGGGGTGAGTCTTCTGACACCCGTGCCAGGAAAGCCACACTGCCTGTGCTGGACCCACGTTGCCCACACCCATGCCACGGGTGTCACCATCCCCACACGGTGCCAGGAGCTCCGCGGACCTCACACCTGCCACGGGCGCGCGTGGCAGCTGCCCGTCGGGCCGGCCACCGCGCGCCCTGGATACTGCCCAGCCCGCCGCGCCGCTTGCACCGCGCCCGCGGCCCTGCCTGCCGCGCCCCAGGCCCCCCTTACCTCCCGCCCGCCGCAGGGCTTGGCCCGCCACCGCCGCTGCGACCGCCACCTCCATCCTGGGCTCCCCAAGGCCCCGATTCACTAACGCCGCTTCCGCAGGGCGCCGGCGCCGGCGCGAAGGCCGCCTCCGCCCCCCGGGGGACGCTGCGTCCTTTACGTAAACCCCACTCCGCCGCCAGCGGTGACCATGGCGACGGCCGTGGGGCGGCAGCGCCCCCTGGCGGCAGGGAGGGGAGCGACGCCGAGGCCCGAGCGAGCGGAGCCTTTGGCGAGCGCGGGCCGCGCGTGGGGGCGGTGGGCGCCGGACTCTGGCCTCTACCCCGGCTCGGGGGACAGCCGGGAGGACCTGGCCGGTCGCACTGCATGTGGGGATGGGAGGTCCCGGAGTCCCCCTCCTTCAGGCCCCGCGTGACCGGGTTTAGCGTGGGAGAAGAAAAAAAAGCAAGTAGGATCACTGGAGAACTGGTTCATCGGGAGGGAGGAAAGAGAGATGGGCTCCACCTCCTCGGGGTGACGGTGCAGCTCCTTTAGGAGTCAGAGCACATCATCATGTGTCCTCTTCTCCACCCCCACCCTCACTCCCCACAATGTCCAGCATCGCGCCTGACATCCAAAGAGGCCCTTGGTCAATTTTGAATTTCTGGTAAATTGCAGTAAATCTCCCCTCCTGTTCTTCACACACGCCCATTCATTCTGGGCTGTAAGTCGCTTAACACGCCTTCCTGAAAGCTGCTCTTTAGCAGGGGCCCTGCAATGCCCATGCGTCGTGCAGAGCTGAGTGAGTGGGTGAGCACAAAGAGAAGCAGAACAGGGGCCCTGCCCTCAAGGAGCTCAGTCTACTGGGGGAGGCAGGCGGACGGGGGCTAAGTAGAGCGCCGCCGCACAGAGGGCTGACCGAGCCCCTTAGAAAAGACTGAAGCGAGACTGGGGGTAGGTCTGGAAGATCATGATGATTCAACCGGGTCTCAAAGGTCAAGCTGAAAATCATCAGCTGCAAAAAGAAGAGTGACACGCTTCAGGCAGGGGTAGTGCCTCTAACACATTTCCTGAGCCCTGTTGTCATCCCAAGAAATCAGGGTGATTGGCTGTGGTTCAGTGTGAGTGGGAGCCACAGAGTGCATGTAAAGGAGCTGGAGGTGGAGCCTGGCCTGAACAGTACCTGGACACTGACAGTTTTCCCTCTGTTGAAGCAGGTACAGCTGCTCCTGGGAGGATTCTGTGTTATTTATGGTTATTTTGCAGGCAAATTGTGGCTTAGGTAAAAAAAGGAAAATGAGGAGTGGGGGCACCTCAAGGAATTCAAGGAGCAGTACAATCCTCCACCATAGTTTAGGAAGGACAGAGATCAGCCAGGCTTTAGGCACTGACTGTAGCCATCAGAGTCCGGGGACCTTTTTACTAGATCATTGTAATTCATCAGAATCAAAACAGTTGGACTCAATGTCGCCTCATTCAGAGTTCCAGATTCCCAGAAGAAAGAATTATTGGTCCAACATGGACTGTATAATCAATCAGCTATGGCCGGGGCAGAAAGTGCCATGTAATACAAACCTGTTGGCCCACTCTTCCATACTGAGAAAAGCCCCTCAAGAAGGAGAAATCATGAGCAACCACTCTAAAAATGGTCTACATTCCACCCCTTAGCTGCTCCATGCACAGAAACCCACAAGAGTCCATGTGCACATATGTGCCCCCCCCGCCACTCATATAAACACTCCTCATTCATCCAAATTTGTACTCAACCAACAAATTCTAATACTCGGTGCTCAGCTACCTCCAGACTGATGAGACTATTAATCAAGATCTTCTAGTGATGTCTACTTCTCCTCAGGTGCTCGGGTGATTTCATCTGGGCATTCAACAACTAGATTAAAGGGTGCATTTAACAACCACCACCGTATCCTTTGAACTCTTGTAACTCCATGTGGTCATTGGCACTACTGGGGAGCTTGTAAGAAATGTAGAATCTCAGGCCCAAGAATCTCAGCCTGTTCACTAGATTCCCAGGTGATTTGTCTGCACACTAGAGCTTAAGAAATACTGTTATTATAAATACTGGGGAAAAGGAAAAGGAAAGGTAAAAAATGTTTTAAATTGTGATCCTTCTAGTTTAAAAAAAAAATAGAGGCTGGGAATGTAGCTCACTGGTAGAATGCTTGCTTAGCCAGCCCAAGCCCTGAGTTCCATCCCCAGCATCTGCTCCCTAAGAAAAGATAAAAGAAGTGGTTAATTATTTAGATCCCAGTGACGAACAAGGACATTCAGGTAGAGGCTGCATTCTTGATTGTTGTAACTGATGGCAAACTCCTACAAGGTATTTATGACTTCCTCTAATTCCTTATTCCCCCAGCTTGCCTCCTACATGCATCTCATTTGATCAGGGTTCTTTGCCCCACAGACTGACCTAAATCTTCATCCTTGAGGGCAGAGCCTTTGGTGATTTCAGCTATAAAATGTCTCAAAAACTTCCATTGCATTTACCACTGGTTGCAAGGACGCAGGAAGTACTCAGTGAGGACCTTGGGCTCTGGGTTCCCTATTTACCCTCATTTATGTGATGAAGATCCCCAAACAGCTGGTCACACCAGCATTCACGACTCAAGAGACTGAGACAGGAGGATCACAAATTCAAGGCCAGACTGGGCAACTTAATGAGACCTTGCCTTAAAGGAAAGAAAAATAAAAAGGGCTGGGGAATGTAGCTCAGTGATAGAGCTCTCTGAGTTTGATCCCGAGTATTGGGGGGTAGGGAATCCCCAAGTGGTACAGCGTTAGTCCCCGTTTCCAATTCAGTGGAACCCTGATTGTGCCTTTTGGTGGAAATACTCTTTCCTTCTAAAGCCACAGTCAAATCCTAGAATTTCCAGCACAGGTAGAAAACATGTTGATGCTGATGGGGGGGCTATTATTACCTCCACCTCAACTACTGAGACCCATTGGAGGAACTAGACCCATTGGTTGTGCATCTATGAAGCACCAACGCTGTGGTTTTGTCTTGGAGTACCTTCCAGCCCAATTCTGACAAAGTTTGGCCAGGAGCCTTTGGAGATAGTCACCAGGGTCATGGGTAGATTGGAGCTGGGGAGGAAAACAAGAGGGCACTCAATGACAAGCCAGAGACTGGTCCTGGTCCAGCTGCTGGGCTGTGTTCCCTCTGCTCCATGCTAAATTCCCACTCTGGCCTCAGTTTCCCTGTGGGTCCCAGTGGGGATAATAACATGGCTCCTCCTCCCAGGAGACTGTGTGGATTAACTAATTAATGAGTGTGACATCGCCTGCTTCCACCAAGGGGCTGATTAAATGCTGAGTGTTGTTATTAGAGACGATGGAGGGTGTGTGACTGGCAGAGTCGGCTGGAGACAGATCTGTTCCCCTAGCCTCCTCCCCACCCCCTTCCTCCGTCTGCCCCACGTTCCGCAAGCTGAACATCTTGCAAGACAAAACCAAGAGGACTTTTGACACCCCAAAGACGATGTGTAACTTTTGCACAGTTCCCCTGTGCTGGAATGTGAGTCACAGTGGAGCTTCATAACATAATCCATCTCTAACAGCTGGCACAGCTGTACCCTGCTCCATACCCTCAGCTCCCAGCAGCTGCACACTGGGATGGTTTGGACCATGGATTGCAATAGAGTAGGGTCACCTGTGGAAAGAAAACTGCAGAATTCCTGAGCTGAGCACCACCAACTGTGTGGAGGCAGGAATTGAGTGATCACCTTCCCCTAAAGCTTAAGGGAGGGATGACCAGGACACACAGCTACAAGGTGCGGGGAGTTCGAAGCATGCAGGGTTTTAGAATATCAAGTTTCTGCTCATGGTGGAGGGAGATCCAATGACTGTATTTTATTTTGGGTTTAGGGTATGGGATCACAGGATGAAATCACGACTCTGGGACATGATGACATGACCCTTTTCCAGATGTGGAAAGCCCAGACAGTTAAATAGTGACTGTGACTTTGCAGTCCCAGCTCTGGATCCTTATGGCTGGTGTGAGATCATTACCCATCCCTGGTGGCTGGGTCTTTCATCCCTAGTGTTGTAGGGCGCGGGCTCCCACTCTGAGTCCTGGCACTTCTGAGGGTAGTGGGCGGCGGAAGGAATTACTCAGTCCTGCCACCAGGTAAATAAGTCTGCCTGACAATGGAGGGGAATGTTGTTTACCCAGGTAGCACCAACTCAGCCTTCCTGGGGAGGGGAAAGAAAGCTCTGGAGGCTGAGCTGTCAGACTCCCACAGGGAGAGAAATTAGCTGGTTGCAAGGTCTAGGAAATGCGTGTGAATCGGGTTTGGGACACCTGGAGCCAGTTTCAGATCATCGGGACACCCCCTGGTAGACTTTCAGACCTTCTTGCTTCTGCAAACAGCTGTTCTCCCTGCGCTGCCAGGCCTCTCCCCTGACTTCCTTGGCTTGCCTGCTGCTGTAAAGTGACAGGAATGGATTACTGGGCAAACAGGTTGGACGTAGGGGCTGAACCACATGGTTTTGCTGGCAGTCCAGGGACTGGACGGTCAGATACTGCAGAGATATGCAGGGGTCCTGTCCAAGAGCTAAGTGGTTCCCTTCCACCAGAGGGAAGCCTGCAAGCCCGCATCTTTGACCTGAGTTATCACGTCCTCTGAGTCTTAATAGATCTACAGGATGGGAGTAATGGCGATGGTGATGAGAGAGATGCTGGAGAAGGTGATAATGATGGTGGTTTGGTAACGGTGGTGATGATAGAGGAGAAAGAGGACCCATGCTTCCAAGGGGAAGTTCTGGGAGGTTTTTCCAACCTCCACCCCCCTCACTCACTTTCCCTGCAATGCCCAGAGGGTTGGGAGATCCTTGCATCTCATTAAACCAGCCTATTTGTAAGTTTCTGCTCCCTGATGGGCATTGTAGTAACTAGTTTTTCTCCTTGGGGCATTGGGGAGCTACAAGAGTGTAAACACAGACGTCTCAGGGGAAAGCATGTGTGCTTACTGACTAGTGTGATTCATCTGCACTATCTGGACACCAACCACTAGAGTAGAATCTGTTCTCTGAAGAAAGTCTACCCATCTACCAGTTCACCCATCCACTCACCTACTCATCTGCCACTCACCTACTCCTCTACCCATTTGCCCACCCACCCATCCGCCCACCTAATCTGTCCCCTCACCCACCCACTCACCCATCCACTTATCCATCCATCCATCCATTAGTCTTTCTACCTGTCTGTCACCCATCCATCTATTCAACTGCCTTCTAAATCATGTCCTGTTGATTCTTCCTCCCAAATATCTTTGAACCACCTACTTCTATCCATTTCCACCAGTACTCTCCAAGTGCAAGGCACCTTTGTCTGTCTTCAGGGAAACTGCAATGGCTCTCTCTCTCTTTTTTCATCTATTTTCCATCGAGCAGATAGATCAATCTTTTACAGATAAACATCAATGATGTCACATCACTGCTTAAGTTCTTGTTGCTGTCTCCCATGGCTTCTAAAAGATAGGTTCCTTCAGCTGGAGGTATAGCTCAGCAGTAGAACACTTGCCCGGTACATGGGAAACCCTTGGTTAGAACTCTAGCACCAGAAACACACACACGCACACATTCACACACAAAAGATAGACTCCAATGTTTTCTAAGGTACAACATATACCTGGTAAAGCATGCAGCTTGGTGAATTTCTACACATGTCCAAAAACGTGACTACACTGAGATGAAGATTTAGAACAATTTCCAGTTCTTCGTGTCCTTCACAGTCAATATCTACCCCTCAGAAGTGACACTATTTGAACCTTTGAGCCATGGATTGGTTTTGTTTGTTCTTGAACTTCTTGTAAATGAAATCTTATTCACAGAGTATAGGTGCAGAACCCTCTGTATCTCACTCTCTTTGAACTTTACCTCCGTGAAATCCATCCTAGTTGTTGTGGGTAACTTTTTTTTCATTACAATGCAATATTTTATTGGATAAATATACCCTTATTTGCTAATCTATTCTGCTGTTGATGGATATCAAGTCTTTTTCCAATCTAGAGCTCCTATGAAAAAATCTGTACTATGGTTTGAATGTATGTGTCCTTTCCAAATTTATCTGTTGGAACTTAATCCCCAAGGTGGTGGAGTTCAGAGGCAGAGCCCTTGGGAGGTAGTTATACCATGAGGGCTCTGCTTTCATGGGTGGGATTATTAGCCTTCTAAAAGAATGCACAGGAACTAGCTAGTCCCCTTTGTCCCTTCTGCCATGTGAGGACACAACAAGAAGCACTGTGTTAGTCTGCTTTTCATTGCTATAACCAAAATACCCAACATGAACAACTCAAGGAAAGATTTATTTTGGCTCATTGTTTCAGAGGTCTCAGTTCATGGTAGGCTGACTCCATTGCTCTGGGTCTGAGGTGAGGCAGAACATCATGGAAAGGTGTGGTGGAAGGTAGCAGCTCAGCTCATGGCAGCCAGGAAGAAGAGAGGAGAGAAAAAAGAGGTGGTGGGGAAGGGGCCAGGAACAAGATGGACTCCCCAGAGGCACACTGTCAGTAACCTGCCTTGTTCCAACCATGCCCCACCTGCCTATAGTTTCCACCTCTTCGCAGTAGTTCGAATTGTTAATCCATCCAATGGATTGATCCACTGACGAGCTCAGAGCCCTCATGGTCCAATCACTTCACCAAAAGCACAATCTCTGGACATGGCTGCATTGGGGACCAAGTCTTCAACACATGAACTTCTGGGGGACATTCTGGATTCAAACCATAACAGGCACCATCTTGAAAACAGTCTAAACTTCCCCAGATGTGAATCTGCTAGCACCTTGATCTTGGACTTTCTGGCCCCTGCTATTGTGAGAAATAAAGTTCTATTGTTGATATATTTCTTAGTCTAAGATATTTTGCTGTAGTAGCAGGAATGGACTGAGGCTACTAGGAACACTCTTATACAAGCCTTTTTCCTTTGATAGCATGGTAGATAGAATAATGGTCCTTTGTTCACATCTGAATCTCCAGAACCCATGAATATATTAGGTTACATGGAAAAGGGAAATTAGGTTGCAGGTGGAATTAAGGTTGAAAATCAGTTGACCTTGAGATGGCAATATTATCCCGGATTATTTGGATAGACCCAGTGTTATCCGAAGAATCCTTATGAATGGAAGAGAGGAGAGTGACAAAACCAGAGAGGGCAGCATGGGAAAGAGTTGACCAGTCAGGGCTGGCTTCGAAAGTGAGCCAGGGGGCCAGGAGCAGTGGGTCACACTTGTAATTCCAGTGGCACAGGAGGATTGTGAGTTCAAAGCCAGCCTCAGCAAAAGCAAGGCACTGAGCAACTTAGCGAGACCCTGTCTCTAAATAAAATACAACATAGGGGGCTGGGATTGTAGCTCAGTGGTAGAGTGCTGGCCTCGCATGCGTGAGGCCCTGGGTTCGATCCTCAGCCCCACATACAAAGCAATAAAATAAAGACATTGTGTCCATCTACAACTAAAAAAAAAAATATTTAAAAAAAATACAGCATAGGGCTGGGGATGTGGTTCAGTGGTCGAGTGCCCCTGAGTTTAATCTCCAGTACCCCCACCACACCCCCTAAAAAGAAAATGAACCAGGAAATATGGGTGGCCTCTAGGAGCCAGAAAAGGCAAGGTGATAGAGCTTCTCCTTTACCCTGCAGAAGAAGCACAGCCTGCCACCACCCTAATTTTAGCCCAGAGAGACCTACTTCTGACCTTCAGGACTGGAAGATAATAGGTTTGTTTTAAGTCGCCAAAGTCTTGGCAATTTGTTGCAGCCGTAGTAGGAAGCTACTGGAACTGCTGGGTCAGAGAACTGGGGAGAGAATCAGCTTCACACGGTCTCCACCACCCAGCATGGTTGGCCCTGCCACCCTGTCCACCCTCTTCTCCTGCCACTCTCTGCCCTGCCCTCCCTCCTCATTGCAGCCCAGCAGGCTTCCGGTATGGCCCTCCTCTGCCCCGCCTTTGGATAATAGTTCCAAGGACACTTCCCTGTTTGGTCCACTCTAAGCAAGCCATCTGTTCATTTCCTTCAGAGCACTTACCAAGGTTTGCCACGATGTCCTCATCTTAGTGACTATTTAACTTTGTTCCCTCACAACTCACCCCCAGACTGGAAGCTACATGCAGGCAGGAACTGGTCAACATCGTATCTCCGGCACTTAGTAGGCTATTTACCTGGCACATAGTAGGCCCACATCCAGTAATTGGTGACATGGAATGAACTATTTCTGTTTGTTAGGACTGGGGAATGTCTGGGTGCTCTGAGGATGTCAGAGAGAGTAAGAAGAAGAGAAAGGAGAAAGAAGGAGGAAGAGGGAAGGGAGAGAGATAGACGGACAGACAGACCAGTACTCTGGGAGTCTCCAAGGCTCAAGTTCTGCCCTGGGCTTTCCTGACATTTTAGCAGCCCCAGGGCAAGAATCCTTTTGAAAGCCATTTTTTAAAAAAAGTTTTTAATCTTTATTTTGTTTATTTATTTTCATATGGTGCTGAGGATCGAACGCAGTGCTTCACACGTGTGAGGCAAGTGCTCTGCCACTGAGCCACAACCCAGCCCTTGAAAGCCATTTGAGTGAGTCCAATCATAGGAGGAAAATGCTTTCTTCGAAAGACCCTTGTGCCTTTACAGACAGCTCAGTGTCCTTCCAGGCCTGGCCCCGGAGGCAGGAGGGATATTAACAGTAGGTGAGCTGACCCAGGCCCAGAGAGGCGCGGTGCGTTGGCAAGGGCATCAACGTGTTAGAATCTAGCTGGGACCCAGATCCCGAACTCTTGCCTCTGGGCTCAGTGTGTGTTGGGGGTGGGGGGTACAGGTTGCCACACTTAACAAATAGAAAAACACAACACACAATCAAATTTGAATTTCAGATAAACAATAACCAATTTTTAAAATAGAAATACAACCCTGAGCCTGCACGGGACGTACTTACACTGAAATTTGTTATCCTTCTGAAGTCCCAAGGTAACTGGGTATCCTGTAATTTTTCTGGGGTTGGGCTTTACAGTGGGGGGTGGCGTTGTTCCCTGCTTCAGTTCCCTTCTGGGGACCCACGCCTCTACTGCCCAGAGCACAGTCTGTTTGCTCCCTGGACGGAGCCAGACGCCCTCTGACCTGTTTGGTCTCTGGCCCTCTGCCGGGCCATTGATTCCCAGCTGAATCCATCAGCCTCTGCTGCCCAGGCTGCACCCCAAAGCCAATTAATGCAGATTCTCTGGGGCTGAGACTCGGGCATCTGGAGTTTTTACAGCTCCGCGAGTGACTGCAGCTCTCACCGTCGAGGTGGAGGACCCCTGAGCCGGAAGGACCTGTATCCTTGCTGCCCCAGCTGCCCCTGCCCACTTCCCCTTTCGGAAGAGCTCTGGGACCTTCCAGGCCTCGCCTCAGCTCTCCCCACCTGCCAGCCCTGCTGCAGGGGACCTTCTGCCTTGGCCTCTTTTGGTCCTTTCTGCCATACCCACCCCTTTTTATTTTGAGACAGGGTCGCACTCAGTTGTTTAGGGCCTAATTTGCTGAGGCTGGCCTCCAACCTACAATCCTCCTACCTCAGACTCCTGAGTTGTTGAAATTATAGGCATGCACCACCGTGCCCGGCTAAAGTGCCAGTTGGTGTCTATTTTCAGGCTTGTCAGGAAGACAAAGGTGAGAGGCTTAGGATCTCACTTAGGATCTGAAGCCCTGATATGCTAACTCCAGGCAGGGAGTGGGGGATCTGGAGCTGTTGGAGGACAAGGAGTGACTTGATGTTCCAGGGTAAAGCCCAGGGGAGACCAGAATTGCTATTCATTCCTATAGCCAATCCCTAAGGCTGGGCTGAATCTGTTAGCTGTGGATTCCTGAATCCCCTTCAGACTTCTCCCCCCGAAGTGCATGGTGCCTTATAATTACTTATCAGTATATGTCTTCCCCACTAGCCCAGAAATTGGCCAGTAGCTTAAGTAGGGACTCAATATTTGTACAATCAGTGGATGAGCCTCTAGCCATCATGAATTCCAACCCCTCTGTTGTATAGATAAGAGAACAAAGGCACAGAGAGGGCAAGGGACTTGCCTTAGCTTACACAGCATGGTGGAGGCTGAGTCAGGACTAAAACACCAGTCTGATTGCCACTCAAGAGTTTTTCTACTCAGTACTACTAGGAGTGCCCTGGCTTTGTTGTGAGCTTCTCCTCCACTCCTGACAGTCTCCTCAACCTGATCCCTCTCTCTTTTCAAAGCATCCCTCAAGGTGACTCTGGCAGTCACCAACAAAGGGGGAGGAGAGCTACCCTGTGGGAAGCATGGGAATTCCTACAGCTAAAAACCTCCTCTACCAAATACACGTGTGAGTGAAGAGCCAGAGCTGTGTGCAGGGGGCCGGACTCCTATTCTGGTAGGCGTGGACTCTGTCCCCTCTTTCCCACCTCCTCTTACCTGTGAGAAAGGACTGTGCTGCCACCCAGCTCACAAAGCCTGCTCCTCCTCAGGCCAGTCATGGACTGAAGGTCCACAACTAGGATTTGAAGTCACATGGAGCCAGTTCTAAAACCTGAACTTCCTTTTCTGTTTATGGGAACCTCCCTGAGGCTTAGTTTCCTCATCAGAAAAATGGGTTGACCAATACCAATCTTATTGGTTGGTGGTAAGGAATCAGGTGCATAGTTGGTACTTTCCCTGACCCTTTGCCCTGGGTTTGGGGACCTTCTAAGGAACATGAGCATTGTTAGCAGAAACCTAGGACTGAGCCGGGCACGGTGGCTCACACTGTAATCCCAGCATTTTGGGAGGCTGAGACAGGAGAATCACAAGTTCAAAGCCAGCCTCAGCAACGGTGAGGCGCTAAGCAACTCAGTGAGACTCTGTCTCTACATAAAATACAAAATAGGGCTGGGGATGTGGCTCAGTGGTCGAGTATCCCTGAGTTCAATCCCCAGTACCAAAAAAAGAGAGAAGGAAACCCAGGACTGACCCTTTGAGGATGATCCTTCCTTGGGGCCAGAAGGCAGCCTTTTTGGTAAATTCATAAGGACTGATGGCTTCTTAATGGGACCCACAGTGACTGAAGCAATTTTTAAAGCTGTCCCTGCCTTTTTTTTTTTTTAATATTTTTTAGTTGTAGATGGACACAATATCTTTTTTTTTTTTTAATATATATATTTTTTTTAGTTGTAGATGGACACAATGTCTTTATTTTATTGCTTTGTACGTGGTGCTGAGGATCGAACCCAGGGCCTCACGCATGCGAGGCAAGCGCTCTACCACTGAGCTACAATCCCAGCCCCAATATCTTTATTTTATTTATTTTTATGTGGTGCTGAGGTTCGAACCCAGTGCCTCACGCATGCAAGGCAAGTGCTCTACCACTGAGCCACAATCCCAGCCCTGTCCCTACCTTTTGAGGTGGCATCAAGAAGGGTATCCCAGAGCTATGGGGGCAAGTCTACAAGAGTTCTCTCAAAACAGCACATGCTGAGGGGGTGAATCCAAGAACCCTCAGGGCAGCCTCGGATCTCAGAATCCTCTGTACCTGTTCCAGGACCTCCCAAGTATACTGAAATCCACCAGTTCCCAAGCCTTATAAATGGCATGACATTTACATGTGCCCTACATGTCTCCCACATCCTTAGAACCATCTCTAGAGGACTTGTGATACCTAATACAATGTCAATGCTGTAAATATTTGTTATTCTATGTTATTCAGAGAAGGATGACATGTTCACAGACACAATTATTTTGAGAAAAAAAATTTGGTAGCAGGAATTGAACCTAGGGGCTCTTAAGCACTTAGCTACACCCCCAGCCCTTTTTTTAATTTTTAATTTTGAAACAAGGTCTCCCTCTGTTGCTGAGGCTGGCTTTGAACTTGCAATCCTCCTGCCTCAGCCTCCTGAGCCACTGGGATTACAGGCATGCGCCACCCACCATGCCTGGCTTTTTCCGAATATTTTCAGTCCACAATTGATTGATTCTGTGGAAGACGAACCTATGGATACAGGGGCCAATTGTAATTTTTGTGTTTTGTTTTTAAATTGTGGTAAGGTGTATGTAACACAACGTTCGCCATTTTGACCGCTTTTAAACGTGCAGCTCGGGGCATTGCGCCTGTTCACATGGTCATGCTACGGTGGCCCCACCCACCTCCAGGACTCTCCTCACCCCCCCTGACACTCTGATCCCACTAAACAATACCCCATGCCCCTTGCCCAGCCCCTAATAGCCCCGGGGATTTTCCTTTCCGTATCTGTCAATCTGATTGGTGTACATACTCACATAACAGAATCCTGCAGTACTCGAGCTGTCGCCTCTGGCCCGGGGTCACTTAGCTCTGGTGTCGTGGCATGTATCAGAACTGTGTTCCGTGGTATGTATGTGCCATCTTTCCATCCATGGCTGAAGACCACGTTTCGTTTTTCCATGGACGTGTGTGTCACCTGTAACTTTTGGCTATTTTGAATAAGGCTGCACTGAACACTGCAGTATTTGCTGCACTGTGCAAATATCTGTTGCACAGTCTGGCACAGTGGCACACACCTGTAATCCCAGCAGCTTGGGAGGCTGAGGCAGGAGGATAGTGAGTTCAAAGCCAGCCTCAGCAATGTAGGGCAGCCCTAGGCAACTTAGCCAGACACTGACTCTAAAATAAAATGATAAAAAAAAAAAAAGGCCTGGTTCAGGGGTTAACAGCCCCTGGGTTCAATCCCTGCTTTGGTTCTTGGGGATAGTAATTCCATCTTTAATGACTTCAGAGTCCACCCTAGTGTTTTTCACAGTCTTTGCATCATTTTATGGTCACAACCACAGTGTACAGTTTATCCACATCCTCACCGATGCTGGTCATTTTCTGGTATACTTTTTGTTTTGTTTTGTTTTATAATAGCCACTCTAGCAAGTGTAGAGTGGTAACTGTTGTGGTTTTGATTTGCATTTCTCTAATGATGAATGATGTGGAGCATCTCTTCATCTGCTTATGGGCCATTTGGAATAGGAGGTTTTTTGTTTAATTGAAGGGGAAGCGACACACTCATCCTAAGTGTGCAGCTTGACGACTTTATTGTACATGTGCATGCAACTGGATACTCATCACCCAGATCAAGATTTAGAGCATTCCAGCCCTCTAGAAGGGTCCTTGATGCCTCCTCCCAGTCAGGACTCCCCGAGGACAATCGCCATTCTGACTTCTCTCACGTGGGTGGTGGAACGTTCTCTGGAGCTTCACATCAATGGAATAGTAAAGAATAATTGTTTCATGGTTGATCTGTCACTCCATCATGTGGTGAGATTCACCCTGAGCCCCACATTCAGCAATAGCTCACTCTTTTTCATGGCTTATACTTCATCTTATAAACTATAATATGTTGGGTTTAATCCTATGAAATCGCTATTTTTTGACCTATTTATGTATAAGGAAGGCCATTTCACAAGGTTCAACCTCACACTTCTGCATATTATAGTCAATGGATACTTGGTGCTATGAATACATGCGTGTGTGCGTGTGCGTGTGTGTGTGTGTGTGTGTAAAATCCTGTTGAGCATATGTCCTCACTTCTGTTGAGTACATTTCCAGGAAGAGATTTTCTGGGTATATTAGATTTGGTCAGTTTTTCTAGTGTTCCGAAGTGGTCTTCCCATTTTATTCCCACCAGCCATGTAGCCAGTTTCAGTTGGTCCCAATCCTTGCTGACAGTCCTTTCAATTGTAGCCAGTTTTCCAGTCAGTTTGAGAAATGTGGCCCTAACCTGCTCTTCTTCCGTCCATTGCAATGGTTCCATCGGCCACAGCTGATAGCCCCGGGGCTGGCCTCCAATCTGAAGGCATCTCTTTATGCACTAGGCAGGTCATGTAACTAATCTAAACTCCACTCATGGAATTAGTTGCTCTTTAATGCGTGGCATTAGGAACACCTGTCTTCATCTGTTTTCTGTCGCTAATAACATATCAGCACAGACTGCATGAGTTCTGATGCAAGGTTTATTTTGGCTTGTGGTTCTGGAAGTCCATCCAAGGTCAAAGAGTTCCATCTGGTGGTAGTGTCCCATGGCAGCCCAGGGCATCACATGGGAAGAGACAAGGAAAGAGGGAGAATGAATGTGTGTGTGTGTGTGTGTGTGTGTGTGTGTGCTGGTCTCTCTCCCTTTTCTTGTACAGCCACCAGGATTTGATAGTGAAGGTTCCTACTCACCTCCTGAAGGGCCTCACCTCTATACACCATAATCAGATCACCTTTCCACCCTCTTGATGCCTCACAATTGGGAATAAATTTCAATACATGACACCTTAGGGCACACATTCAAACCATATCCAAATCAAACCACAGTCCAGCAGAGCCTGTCTTCAGGACCCATATGCCTGCAGGGTGTAGGTGATATGGACCAGGACATTTGTGGGGACACTGAGCCACTCCACCTGGAGCTCTGGGGCCTGGGTGATTGTGGGGCTGGTGCAACAATGGCTCCTTCTACGCCTTTTCCTGGTTTGCACTCTGCGTCCTCCCCTGTGTTGACTGTAGGTGCCCAAGCAAGAGCTGGAAAGCATTTGGCTTCCACAGATCCAATGTTTTTTTCAAATGTATGCGGGTGCCATTGTGATTAATAACATTCAAATTCTCTGAAAGCATTTCTGAATTTGCAGCAGTCTTTTATGCCGTCTTTTCTCAGCCAACAAATACCTAAAAATGCAGCTTTTAACAAATGGAGTTGAAATAGGTGAGCTGTTGAAATTTGGAGTTCAGAAGACAGGAGTTGAAATGGGCTCTAGGTATAAGCCAAAGTGGCCATTTGGGGGGTTCTCAACAAGACAGAATGCTACAAGTCTTCCACCTCCCTGGGGTCTCCCTCCCCTGTCAGAGCCAGTTAAAATAACACAGTCCTTGTTCGATGTACCCAGGACCTCTAGCATCCTTCTCCATGTTTCTGAGAATCTCTAGTGAACACTTCTGACCCCCCATTATCTCTTTGTTATAGTTTAGAAATAAAATGTCCCCCAAAAGCTCATGTGAGATAATGCAAGAATGTTCAGAGGTGAAATGATCAGATTCTGAGCTGTAACCTAATTAGTGGATTAATCCACTGATGTGGATTAGCTGGGTGGTAACTACAGGCGGGAGGAGTGTGGCTGGAGGAGATAGATCACTGGGGGCATGTCTTTTGGGTTTAGATTTTGACCCTGATAATCAGAGCTCTTTCTGCTTCCTGGTTGCCCCATCCTAAGCTGCTTTCCTCCACCATGCCCTTCCGCCATGACGTTCTGCCTTATCTTGGGCCCAGAGCAATGGAGTCGGTCTTCTATGGACTGAGACCTCTGAAACCGGAAGCACCAAATAAACTTCTTCACCTCAAATTTTCTCCTTAGGTTTTTTTGGTCCCAGCAGTGAAAACTGCCTTCTGCTGCTGTTTATCCCCACAGCGCTTCACCCAGACACAGGCCTGGCCCTTGCTGGCGGGATGAGCAAGGATGGAGCCACAGAAGGCAGGGTTCAAAACCCTGCTCTGCCACCCACTGACCAGCCAGCTGACCCTGGGCAAGGCACTCTGACTTCCTGGGCTCTAGTTTTCCCGTTATAAAATGGCAGTAAATAGACCACTTAAGACTTGATGAGGGGCTGGGATTGTAGCTCAGCGGTAGAGCGTTTGCCTCACATGTGTGAGGGCCTGGGTTCGATCCTCAGCACCACATACGAAGCAATAAAATAAAGACATTGTATCCATCTACAACTAAAAAATACTTACAAAAAAAAAAAAAGAAAAAGACTTGATGAGGGTAAAACACCCAGCATCTGGCAGTGAAAAGGGATTTATCCCCCACCAAATGCTGTTGTGTACAACTGGCTTTTATGGACAGTTTGGGAACAGAGAAAAGGGTTTACAGCCCAGCATCAGAACAATTCACAACTGACCTGTGGACTTGATCCTGTCGGGCATCTTTTGTCTGAACCATCATGGGAAATGACTCTGCAGCCAGCTGTCTCTTCTTGGCCCTGGTCGAATGCCATTTCTTGGGGCCTGCTCACCACCTGTTTCTCTGGACCCTCCTTCCTGACTCTCGGCTACCAGGACAAAGGTGCAAAATTGATTTTGCAGGTGTCTACATTTTGGTCTCCACTGCTGTTATTGCAGACGTGACTCTAAGACAATGATGCTCGATGTGGCCAAGACAGCCCCTCCTCTCAGAGGAGTCTGGGAAATCTGCAAGGGCATGTTTGATTGTTACAATGGGGGTGTGTGTGTGTGTGTGTGTGTGTGTGTGTGTGATCTGTTTATATATAAACACAAAGTAATTTTTGCATGCTTCTATTATACACAGAATTTTCTGGGAATGAGACTATTGTGTATATCCAGAGAAGATTGTCCCTTGTTTTGTTCGGCATCTTGCCAGGATTTGCTGCCCAATTCATGTCCTCTCCACAGTGCCGCTGGTGCTGTCTGAGTCACCCTCACAGCCACCTGTGTCCGGCTGCTCTGTGGTGGCCACGGTCCCTGTGAGCGGGGGTCACAGTGGAATGTGTGTGGGACCACATCCTCCCATCCCCTCCTTCCTTGGTTTGTACTGTTGATTCCAGAAATTTGTGTTATTTTATTATAAATTACTTTCCTTTTATTGCTCCTTCATATTTCAGTTAGGATATTATATTGATTTAAAAAAAAAAAAAAAAAGCTCATGTGAGGGTAGATGATTCATGAATTTCATTTTGGCTTGGTGAAGGGGGCATTAGAATATGTTTGCCATCCAAGTGGGGGTGTGGGTCTGACGGACGAAAGCCTCTGCTTAAGGACCCACTTTTGCATAATTCAAGAAACCCATTTCTGAGCTCTTGTCAACCGGAAGTGATTTGTTCCTGAAATGAAGCACTAAGCCCCTCGCCTGTGGGATATGCAGCTGCCACTGTTGCTTATCCTTTTAAATAACTTCCTCTCCTCTGTAGGTGTTCAGAGTTAACAACCCTAAAACGGGTGTCCTTGCTCCCCTCCATCCGTCCTCCACAGAGCGGCCCCAGAAAACGGTCCCGACATGCAAACACCACCCAACTCACATCTGTGTGTCTCCACATCCCCCCTAGTTTAAATGGGTGTACCTGAAGACATATGCAAAAAAGCACAGCCAACCTCCTTGCCTTTGCCCAGCCCCCAGGTCACCACCCCGGCCCCCATTCCTGTACCCACTTCCAGCTGTATCCAGTAACTCCCATTCTTCTATTAGGAACTCAGTCCTAAAGTTCTTGCTTCTAGGTGACTCTAGAAAGTTGACCTCCACTTGGGCCTGGAGTTGGACAGAGAAAAGTGGCCCCTGGGGGAGGGGTGGCAAGATGGTAGATTTTAGGGAATCCAGGGAAGAGGACGCCTCTTCCCCATCCATGTCTGGAGCCAACTGGGAGACACGCACAAGGCCAACAGTGACCCAGACTGTCTCCCTACAGCTATGACTTCAGATCAGTGGCCAAGTGGGCTTCCTACTATCCCACCCTCGAACTTGACATTCATCGGTGCAACTGCCCAGTGCCTGGCTCAATGGGGACACCAGAGGCTGCTGGCTGCCAGGCTGGAACAAACCAAAGTCTTCCAACAGAGATAGGTCCAGGCCAGGAATGCTCCGGAGCTCCTCCCAGACTTGGCCTTCAGCTCAGTCATTTCCTCACCGAGGGGAAGAGGAAAGAGCAGCAGGCAGTGAGGCTGGACATCACTGTAATCCAATGCAGCTCCTCCACATGAAAGTGCCAGAAATACCTCCATCCATCAGGGGAGGGAGGGGAGAAAGGGTGGTCTTCAGAGGTGAGGGAGGCTACGGCCTGAAATACCAGTGCCCAGGCCAGTGTTGATGGTGGGCTCCAGGTGGGAGAAGAGGCTGAGGCTAAAGGAGACTGTCAGAGTTAGCACTGTGCAGAGAACATCCCTGATTTAAAATAACCTGTTTGTTTGTTTGTTTGTTTGTTTGTTTGTTTGTAGTACTGAGGGTGGAGTCTATGGCCTCACACATGCTAGGCAAGTGCTCTACCACTGAGCCACACTTCAGCCCTTTTTTGTTCTGAGACAGGGTCTTGCTAAAGTTGCTCTTGAACTGGCGATCCTCCTGCCTCAGCCTCCTGAGTGGCTGTAGTTATAGGCATGTGCCATCATGCCCAGCTAAAATAACTTTTTAAGGGCTGGGGTGTATTCAGGGGTAGAGGGCTTGCCTAGCATGTGCAAGGCCTCCGATTCAATTGCCAGCACCCTAAATAAATAAATAAATAAATAATGAATAAATAGACTAAACTCAGTCCCAGCTACACAAGAGGCCATGGCAGGAGAATCTCTCGAGCCGAGGAGTACTATACCAGACTGGGCAACGTAGTGAGACCACATCTCAAAATCATAAGAACAATAATAAAATAACCTCTTTTGTTAGCAGCAAAGTTGTATATGAACATTGTAGAAACACACAGATGAGCAAATATAAGAGACAACTCTTACCACCTGGGGATTGTCGTTCTAAACATGGTACTAGCTATCCTTTTTGCATGCATATAAATTTGTTTAATGGGAAGGAGATCAGACTATCCTCTTCAGTGAACAACTACAGCTTCTTCCTGTTCGTACATCTTCACTTCATTCAACGAACGGTCCATCTTCAAGTTCCCTCGTTATCCCCCCAAATGTCCTTTATGCTGATTCCTGCAAACCTGGTGCTTGTCAAGGACACAGCAAAACCTCCGGCGAGGTGCCCTGAGCCTCTTGTGGTCCAGAAAGTCCCTATTTTATGACAGTGACTGGGTAAGACTGGACCAGTTGTTTTGCAAAATACCCAACCTTTGGCGACTTCTCTCTAGCTGGATCCCTCTTGTTTCATTACTTTTGTTCCTTTGTGTCCTATATTTTCAGTCAACTGGAAATTGCTGGACTCAAGCCAGTAGGCATCCCAGGGGACGCTGGTACCCCCCCCCCCCGCTGTGTCACACGGGAAGCATCATAATGCTCACGAGTGAGGCTGAGTGAGAGGGACATCTTCTTACAGGACTGGGTTGGAGGAACGTCGCAGCTGGAAATCCCCTTAGAATTCCTTGCTCAAGTTTACAGACATAGAAACTGAGGACAAGAGCAGCCTCCTAGACCCCAGGTCCTTGCAGTTTACAGAAAGGGTCTTCTTGAACCTCCAGGGACCCTCTCTGGAGCATCTGCACAGGCCTAAGATGCACGTGTTATGATTCGCATTTCAAGGAAACAGAGTCCAAGAGGCAAAAGGACCGCAGCTGGGACATTCCCTCCCTCCTGTGCCAGGTCACAAGGCGCTGCCTAGCCTTCCCACCAGCAGAGCCCTCTGCATCTGGCCACTTGAGCCCTCTGGACCCAGCCTGGGGGGTGAGCCCTGGGCACACTGCTGCCCTGAGGAGGCCCTGCTCCTGTCTTTGCCCTCTGGAGATGGGGGATGGAGAACTCAGCTGTCTGGGCTCCAGAATCTGCCAGCTCAGCAGGTCTCATGTTTCCCTCTGGGAAAGGGGGAGGCTTTCTGCAGGCAGCAGGGCACAGAGTGGGAGGCTCAGGACTCTGAAGGTGGCCCTGGCTGTGGCCACCCTCACTCCCTTCCTGCACGATCCTGCTTAGACTTGGGAGTAAATGGAATCTTATTCTGGAAAGCAAATGGCCCTAGACACAGCCGGACCTACTTTTCAACTCAAGGCAGCTGCCCCCCAGTGCCCCATTCCCCCAAACCAACTGGGTGAAATTCCTATTGGCCAGCCAGTCCCCAGCCCAGCTAAGAGCCTGATGAACCAGTCTTCCTTTCCTTCTTTCCTCTAGTGACCTTCCTCCATGCCTGATGTGTGCCAAGCTCCCACTAAGTGCAGAGGATACAGAGATAAGAGATGCTTTGGAGGCTGGAGATGGAGCTCCATGGTAGAGCGTTGGCCTAGCACACATACAAGCTTTGGAATCAGGTGGAATGGTTTCCTTGCGTTGGTTCAGGGGTTTCACGTGTCCTGTGACCTCACATAAGTCATCTGACCTCTCTTAACCTCAGTTCCTTTATCTAAAAACAGTGATAAGATTCTGATCAGTTTATCCAGTGATTGAAACGCAAATGGGATTTCCTGCTTATATGATATTTACTGGGGGCCAGGCCCTACCCTGTGTGCTTTATACAAAGAAGTGTTTAATCTTCACATGAAGATGATACAATTATTTTCATCTTCATGTTCAGATGAGGCAACTAAAGCCCAGAGATGTTAAGTGGGCCTTCCAGCATACAAGTTGTGGAGCTGGATTTCAAACCCAACAAGCAGTCTAATTGCAAAAGAAAAAAGAAAAAAGAAAAAAAATGGATGCATGCAATATCTATGCTTAAACTAGGTCCTGGTCATTGTAAAGCCAGATGACCAAAAGGCAGCAAATTAAAACCGCTGGGCAAGGCTTTATTGGAAATGCATGCTCTCAGGCTGAACTCTCCCATCCATCAGAGTGTGTCCGGGAGAGTGGCGCGCACGTTCCACAGTAAAGAAAATTTAAAGGGCCCGGTCAGGAAGGGGAGGGCTGAAGGCAGGAATGGAGGGGCTATGAGATAGGATGAGGAGGTATCTAGAGTCCTGCATCCCCTGGGATTGGTCAGGGGAACCTGCCAAGGTCAGAGTCCTTCCAGGATGAGTCAGGAAAAGTCCACCGATTGGTAGGAGGTGCCATTGCTGCTTACATATCAGTGTCTGGTAGGCTGTTCCTTTGCGCATGTGGGCTGCTTGATGCTTCATTCCCCGCAGCTGCTCCAAACCAAGGCCCTACACCCGCCACAGCTGCGCGGAATCCACCACGCTGCATGTCCTGCCTCTGCTGCTGCCATGAAGCTCGCCACGTTGTATGCTCTGCGTTTGCCTTGTGAGAGGAAACGCGAGATCTTGAGCTGACCTAATAGTTATGACCATCATAAATGCTAGATGCTACCATTTGGGTCCCAAAAGGGATGTGGTGTCTGTTCTCTGCTATTGTGCTAGGCCCCAAAGTACTGTGGGACCAAAAGAATTAGGGTTGGTTTATTTGTTCACAGCACAGTTGAAGAAGTTGCAAAGTAATTACTGCTACATTAATGCCATGTAACAAACACCCCTAAACTCAGTGGTTTCAAGTAGCAATCATGTTTTTTTGTTTTGTTTTGGTTTGGTTTTGTGGTACTGGAGGTTGAACCCAGAGGCACTCTACCACTGAGCTGTATCTCCACTCTTTTTTATTTTTTTATTTTGAGGCAGGGGTCTTATCTTGCTAAATTGGCCATGTTGGCCTTGAACTTAAGATCCTCCTGCCTCAGCCTCCAGAGTTGCTGGGCTTACAGATATGCATAGTCACATATTCTTGCCTTCATAGGCAATGTGTCTTAATAGGACTTGGCCATGTGGCTCTGCTCCAGGAAGCAGATCCAGCTCAGTTTAGCTGCATATGTCATCTGGGGGACAGAGAAAAATAGAATCAATAATGTATTCATAATGAGGGCTGGGGATGGGGCTCAGAGGTGGAGCCCTTGCCTGTGTGTGAGGCACTAGGTTTGATCCCCAGCACTGCAAAAATAAAGTAAAATAAAAATAAACACATATGAGATGCATTGTGGAAATTGGCTCACATGATTATGGAGGCCAAGAAGTCCCGCAGTACCTGCCCTCTCCAAGACGAGCTGGTGGTATATGCTAATCTGAATTCAAAGATACAAGAACTGGAGGCACCGGTGTCCAAGGGCAGGAAAACAGGGATGGATGTTCCCATTCAAGAAGAGAAAGAGAATCCCCCCTTCCTTCATCTCTTCCTTCTGGTTAGGCCCTTCATGGGATGGTTGCTATCTAGCCCCACTGGTAAGGGTGATCCTCAAGAGACTGAAATGCGAGGCTCTTCCAGAAACATCCTCATACACTCAAGTTGACACATAAAACCAGCCACCCCAGGCTCAGGCTGATGGTGCAGCAGCCATCTTGACTGTGTTCTTCCAGTGGCTGTGGAGAAGGGCAAAGGACCAGCCCATCCCCGAAAGGACATCTCAGCCTCTGTCCACGCTCACCCCACTGGTTGATGTAAGCAAGTCACATGTTCAAGCTCTAAGTCAAGGAGCAGAGGATACATGTCTCACCATGAGGCCTGGTAAAAGGGCAATTGCCTCTACAGGGTAGTAGAGAATTGGGATCAAAACTGCAAGTTTTCACAAAAGGGAAGGGTCAGGGCTGTGGCCCAGGGCTGTTCAACCTGTGGCCAGATGTCAAGTTTGGAATTTCTAGGAGCCAAGAGAGACCCCTTCCAGTTTTGGAAGCTCCCAGGATATTAAAAAATCAAGACATGCTAACGGGCTTATAGTAATTGCGGCATATTTCAGATGTTTACATTCACAAATTAATGCTTTTAGCACACACGCAAATTGCTAAGCAATATAATTATGCTATTCACAAGAAAATTACAGGATTTATTAAAATTATTAATTGCTGGCACACTCTGGGCAGTGAGGTCTAGCAATGGGCCAAAGGCGGTGAGTTTGGGGACGAATGTCTTTGTGCAGCCAGGCCAGGCTCACAGTCACTGGGAAGAGGAACTTCTTTGGAGATAGTGCCAAAAGTCTAACCCTGAGGCCTGTTGTGTGTTCAAAGTACTGGGAGAGCTTCTGAAAATGCTAATGACTGGGCGTCACCCACAAAGCTTCTGATTTAAGATTGGAGTAGTTTCTGAGCATAAAAAAAAAAAAATTGTTTTTCAAAATTCCCTGGGCGATTCTGATGTGCAGTCAGAGTTGAGATCCATTGGATTATGGGATGAGCAATTCTAAGCCAATTTTGGCTAATGAGATGGGAGATGAGACTTACTTGTGACTTTTGGGAAAGAATCGTCCTTATTCTTGAAAGAAAGCCCTGGAAATCTGTCTTCCTTTTTCTGGGCAGGAATAAGGAAGCATTTCTGCCTGGCTGCTCCTAGTGGCCATCTCAAAGCCACAGAGGAAGCTAGACAAAAGGAATAGAGAAGGTGGCAGAGAAGCCTTGATCCTACTATACCTGAAGGCTGCTAAGCCAATACATTTCTTCTTGCTTTAAGTCAGTGTGAGTCTCATTTCTTGCACCTGCACCTAGTATCCCTGGACTACTATGAGGATTAAGTGAGCGGGTTCATATACTGGACTCAGCATAGCACCATATGTTAGCTGTGACCAGTCATCCCTGCAGAAGGAGGGGATAGACAGAAGTCCGAGCCATGCTGCAGGCAGAGCATGAGCCTGCGGCCTACACACAGCAGGTACCTGACAGTTATCTGCCCAATGACTTGGATGCCTTATGCCCTCACTTCCTTTGCTGAATGCACTGATCCCTGCCAGATGCGAGGGAGGGGAGTAATCTGATTATCTGATTAAAGTAATATGGCCTTCGTCCCAGCAGCTCCAAGGTTTAAGCCATCAGGGCAGATTTGTGTAGGTAAGAGGCTTACCACCTGAAAGGTAAAGCAGCCAGGCAGGTGGGGCAGCCATTAAACAAAAGCTTACTAAGGGCCTACTATGTTCCCATCCCTGGGCCAAGCCAAAGATGTTGAGGAAGCCCCGGCATCTTTGCCCCCAACAGAAAGCTTGTGGGATCTTCAAGGAGGGGAGAAGCAACCTGGTCCCTCACCTATGTCCCCACATACCTGAGCCAGTATCATGGGGTTCAAGACCTCAGAGAAGCTCCAGGGCTTCCCTTCTGAGTTGGAACAGCAGATACATGGACTGACAGGTGCCACCTCAAGGCAGTGTCCGATCCTCAGAGCTCACCCTCGTCCTCCAAGCCCTCTCCTCTTCCAAGCCTCCCCACGCTTCCGTGATGTGGAAGTTGGGGTTGGAAGCCACATGGGTGTTTTTTAATTTTTAATTTTATTTTTATATTATTGGTGCTAGGGATTGAACCCAGGCAGGGGTGCTTAATCACTGAGCCACATCCCCAGCTCTTTTTATTTTTTATTTTGAGACAGGGTTTTGCCAAGTTGCTTAGGGCTCACTAAGATGCTGAGGCTGGCTTTGAACTCGCGATCCTCCTGCCTCAGCCTCCCAGGCTGCTGGGATTATAGGTGTGCACCACGTGCCCAGCACATGCAGTGTTTTTTAAAACGTTGATCATTTTGGAAACAGACCATCCCATCCCATGGCTTAAACATCAAAACAGCATTATAAAGGCAGGGGCTGAGAAGCCTCATTTCCACCCCCATCCTACTTGCCCCATTTTCCCATTTCTGCCGGTAATCCTTTTTTTGTCCATGGATATTCCTTCCTAGTGCTGACACAGGCCAGCAACAGTTTTCTGTGTACTCTTTGTCAAATGATTTGATGATTACCCTGCCTTCCAGTATCTCTGTGATCAAGTACAGGCAGACACAGGGCACTCCTCTTCTCCCCTCCTGCACTGGAGCTGGGTGATCGCATTCCCCCAATGCATGTGTTCAATCCTCACCACCACTGGGAAGCCAAGTGGGGGCGGGACCTGGGGAGGTGATTAGAACAGGAGAGTGGAGCCTCACAAAGGGTATTCGTGCCCCTGTAAAAGGAACTGGCAGAGAGCTCTCCAGCCCTCTTTCCACTGTGTGAGGACACAATGCAAAGTTGGCAGTTTTACTTGGAAGAACACCTCCCCTGATCTTGCTGGCACCTGATCCAGGACTTCCAACTTCCAGAGTTGTGAGGAATAAATTTCTGTTCTTCATAAGCCACCCAATTGATGGTATTCTGTTACAGCATCTTGAACTAAGACACTTCCATCTTTCCTACACAGAAGTGACATTATAAACACACTGTTCCATATCTTGCCTTTTTAAAATTGAAACTATCCTAGTGCTCTTTCTCCATCAGTGCAGAAAGATTTCTTGTTCTTTTTACAGCTGTATAGTACTCCTCACAGCTTATTTAACCCAACCTCTGTAAATTCCATGCCTAGATTCCTTCCAACCTTTTGTTCTTGTACCTCATTCATATACAGCTCTACTTGTGGGAATAAAATGTAGACTCAGGACTGCTGAGTCAAAGGGTAAATATATTTGCAACTTCGATAAATAACACAAAATTGCCCTCCCCAGGGGTTACCACACTGAATCCCCATCAGCAACATAGGAAAGTTGTTTATTTTTTCAAGGGAGCCAAATGAAATGCTTTTTTTTTCTTGAAAACAAATCATATTCCTCATAGAATATTGGGAAAATATAATCACAAAGCAGAAAGTAAAAAATTACTCATAATCCGAATGTGCAGAGATCTCCTCCATTTGCAATCTGGTGTGTTTCCTTCAAGACTTGATTCATGCTCTGCACGCTGTTCCATAACCTGATTTATTCACTCAACCAATATTTTGTGAACAATTTCTTGTGTCAGTAAATATTTTTTTTCTACCCCGGGAGGGGCGGGTAGCGCAGAGACTGAGCAAGTGACCTTGCTGCACATCTCGGCTCTGAGGCTTGCTTTCTGGGTAATCTTGGGCAAGTTCCTGAGCTGCTCCCTGCTTCTGTCTCCGTGGTGCACAGAGGGGATCATAAAAGCACCTTCCTGTAGGGTTGTTATGCGGCCGAGTGAGTCAGCACTTGGGAAATGCACAAACAGGGCTTGGGACGGGATGCATGATGGACCATTTGTGGCTCCACCTGGCTCCTCTGGAGAGCCACGCCATGGTTCATTACAGCACGTTATTATGCCCTCGTTGTTGGACATTTAGGTAGTCTCTGGGTTTTCGTTGTCTCAGCAATACCACCATGACGCAGCTCTGTGAACACAGCTATTTCACTCAGGTTCTTTGATTATTCCTTCCTGCAGCCCCAGAGGAAGCTCCCAAGCCTCCTGATGCCTCTCTCAGTCCACCTCCTAGATCAGCCAAATAGCCTCTCTGGACCCAGAGACTCTCAGAGCCTTAAAACCATCTGCCATGCTGGGTATGGTGGTGCACACTACAATCCCAGTGACTCAGGAGGCTGAGGCAGGAGGATCACAGTTCAAGACTAGCCTGGGCAACATAGTGAGACCCTACCTCAAAAGTATAATAAAATAAAGTCATCTGCCAACTGGTGAGTGCATTTTTAAAGTGTTCTCTAGCCATACAGTGGAATGTTATTCAGCAGAAATAGGAACAAAGTACCGTACATGCTGCGGTGTGGAAGGAATTTGAAAACGTGCTGAGTAAAATAAGCTGGACATAGAAGACCACACAGCATACGATTCTGTTTGCACAAATGCCTGCCATAAGCAAATCCGTAGACACACAAAGCAGATTAGGGGGCTGGGGGTGAGAGGGACTGCTAATAGGTACAGGGTTTCTTTGGGGGGTGATGGAACTGCTTTGCGATCTGATGATGATCATTGTACAACCTTGTGATGCACTAAGTCCACTGAATGGTACACTTCGAAGAGGTAGATTTCATCTAACAAAAAACAATAAAAGGCAATTGAGAAGACCAGGCAGAGGGGGCCTTCTCAGGTTTAGTACCTACCAGAATAAAATTTAGTCCCTGCACTGTAGCCTGCAAGGTCCTTCTCAACCCTGTCTATTCATTAGAACCACTGGGAGGCTTTAGAAATCCCAGTACCCAGGATGTACTCAGACCAGGTGAATCCAGGAAATCCAGTGCAGCCAAGGCTGGGACCCAGTGCCCACATGGCCTCACCAGCAGCAGCAAATAAATCAAAAGATCTGGCTTCACTGAAGAGGACTCTGAGGTCCAGAGAGGTAAGCTGCATGCCGAGTCATGAGTTGTACTGTTAGGCAGATGCAGTGCTTTGCGCATGGGAGCATGATTTCTGGAGCCGGGGTCCTGGATTCAAATCCAGACGACCCCTGTGGCCTGGTCACCCAAACCTCCCGAGCATCAGCCCTCATCCAGGCTCACAGCACTGTTGCTCAAGGACTGGATGAGATGCCTCTGCAGAGGGCTTCTCCCAGTACCTGCACATCATGAGAAATGACTTTAAGCATGAATCTGGCCGTTTCCAATATGCTCAGAGAAGACCTAGGGAAAAAGACCTTCAACCCGATCTATCTGCCTATCACATGAATATTTGAACTCTTGCTCATTCCAGGTCCTCTGCGGGGTCTCACTCTCACAGGCCCTACGTGGACAGTGAGACATCAGATGTCCCAGATTGAATCTTGAACTCTTTTCTATATGAATGTATGTAGAAATGGGAGGAAGGGATGGATGGTCCAGCCTCTGCAACTTTCCTGCTGGTGGTCTTCTGGGGACTGAAAATCATTTCCTCTCTATGTTCACAAGACAAAGCATAAGCCCAGCCACTCTGAAGAAATGGTCGCAGAGCTTGGGAAGGAAGAGTCTCTGGAAGATTTGGGGAGGAAAGATGCAGTCCCCAGTATGGCCACTAGGGGTCTCCGTGCTCCGCCGAATGGCTTATCCAAGGCCCAGCCAAGGGCTCCGCAGGCAGTGGCTCACCTGCAGTCTGAGCCCTGGGCTATCAGGTGACTGGTGGATACCGGGTGCAAGGCCCTGTCCTCCGTGGATGCTGTTGGTCCTCCCTTCTGTCCCTTGGGGTCAGGTTACAGATCATGGTGAGGTCCAGCCTCTGAGCTGTCAAGTACAACGTGAATGTGGGGGAGAAGCATTCCGTGTTTGCTGACCTACTGTGTGCCGGTGCTTCCTGCCAGCTCATGTTTTGGAATCCTTGCAGCTACAATCCTGTGAAGCAGGCATCGTTTTCTCCATTTTATTAGTGGAAGAATTGCTGCTCCGGAAGAATGAGTGGCAGGGGTTTGGTGGGGCTGGAATTCCAACCCAGTTCCGCCTCGTTCCAAAGCCCTTCCCTTATGTTTTCTAGGTCATTCCACGGCCATCAGCATCCCTGCAGAAGCCTTGGTCCAGCTTCTGGGGGGACCATCTGTCTTCGCACCTCACAGTCTCAGTCACTCACATACATAATCTCACACACACACATCCTGCATCCCTTAGTCCCTCAACCCTGGCTCTCGTGGAGGGAGGGAGCGATGAGAAATTACAAGATCAATTGCTCTAATCTCACCATCTCTGTGTTTTTTATTTTCTTCTCCTAGAATATACTTTGTATCAGGGGCCTGTCTTTGTTCCTATGAGAACGCTGTGCTTTTTCTTAAATAGAGGCTCATTTATAGTTTTTTTTTTTTCTCCCTGCTATTATAAAAGCAATTTCTGCCACTGCAGAAAACACAGAGAAGCCAAGAGAACAGAAACTTCCCCATCCCCACCGCAGCGACAGCCCAGGCCAATACTCCTTCCCACACCTTCCCCTCTGCACGCCTTCCTGCCCCGGAGCCCTGGGCGTCAGAGGCTGCGTCTTCACTCTGCCCCGCTGCTGGGCCCTATGTGTCCTTGGCCACAGCCTTGCTCTCTTGGGGTGGACATGGGGTGATTTCCAAGAACCATTCTCCCAACACTCAGGGAATCTGTTCTCTCATGCTGAACAAATGAATCTGGGGTGAATGAGGAGCAAAGGTCAGGAGCTCCTAGAAACACAGGTTTCTGCTGGAATGATCTGGACATGAGGAGAAGCAGGCATGGGGAAGCCTCCACCCGGTGCCAGTGTTGAGCAGACAGGCAGCCGTCCTGAGGGCAGGCTACTGAGCCCATTATTGGACCCCAGTGTCCAGTCTTCTAATGGAACCTCATGGGTGGCACAGCTGCTCTTGCTCAGAACCCACCCACCCCCCCGCACTTTGGGTTTGATGCTGTTTCCACCATCTTGAAGTTCTTAATCATTTTTGAGCACTGGCCCTACATTTCCATTCAACAACATGCTCTGCAAACTCTCGAGCTGGCCCTGCTCCTGATCATAATACCTGTGACTGACAGTGAGCTTGCTACACGCTCAGCACCATGGGTGTGTGTGTGTGTGTGTGTGTGTGTGTAATTCACCCCTTCCTCACAGCAGCCAAGTGTAAATTGCCTCCTTTAGATTCATTCAACCCACACAATGAGGCTCTCCAGGCTCTGGGCCCTTTGTGTCTGCTAACACCCTTGGGCTCTCAGGATCGCAAGGGGTACTGTTACCATCCCCGGGAAAGAACTGAAGCCCAAGGTGAAACAATCACCCACAGTTGCAGAGCCAGCCAGTGAGGGGTGGAGCTGCTATTTAATCCACGCTTGTCGCCCTTCTACCTCCTGTCATTGTGTGGGAGCCAGCTGGATGATGATACCCTCCTTATCCCACTGGCCAGGGACCATGCTCTGCAGCCTCCTCTCCTGCCTTGGCCCGGCCTCCCTCTCAGGCATGATGGGCACCCAGTAGTGGCTGAGGGGGAGTGGTAAGCAGCTCATCCACATCGTCACTTTCCATTCCTGCCACCTCCTGATCCACTAATAGCTGCTGCCCTGGGCCACTTCCCATGCCCAGGTGTGCCATCTGCTACCCCAAATGGGCTTGGAGAGTTGTGGGACCCGGAGATGTCAGATTCCATTTCTCCCTGTGGTGCTGAGCTCCCTGAGCTTTCTGGGCTCTAGCTGCGGCTCCCAGGAGCCTGGTTGGTCAGTGCTGGTTGAAGCCGAGACGATCAGTAGAGGGGGCTGGACTGGGGAAGACAGGCCAGTCTGGGTCTCAGATTCAGGCTGACTTGCTCAGTGCCCACATCTGTCTAATGGGGTTTTAAAAAAAACAACAAAAACCTGGGTCGAGCAGCTAAGGATTCTGGGTCTGGAGGTGCACAGTCCTGAGTTCAAGAGCCAGATCCAGCACCAAATAGCAACATGACTTGGGACATGTTAGAAAGCTAAACTCCAGGGTCCTCCTCTATAAAGCATCAGTGAGAACAGAGGCATCCTGGGAAGAACTCAGACCCAGCAGACCACCTGGAATTCAAAGTCCAGCCTGGCACCTCCTGCTGAAGGGACCTGGTACCAGTTACTTACCTTCCTGAGCCTTGGTGTCCTGCTTATTAAATGAGAGTAATCCCTGCGGCCTCCTCCTGAGTTCTGTGAGGACTGAGCGACCTGGAGCCTACTGTCTCTTTTCTCAGGGTCTGGCACTTCATAAGTGCTCAAGTGCAACCAGGTGGGATTGGTGGCACTTCCTGAGACCTGCTACCCTCCTGGAGGGGTCTGGGTCAGGCCATGCTGTGATTGAGGCAGGCGAATGAAGGGCTATGTTCCCACAGCCAGGACACCCTGGTGATTGGTACCTGAGGCCTGAAGAGCCGACCATGAGGCAGGTGACTGAGGTTCAGGTGTGGGGGGACAGCTTTACTCAAAGGCCATGGGCCGGGAGAGACAGAACCAGGCCTCTTCAGTCTGTGCTACCCCCAGGTCTCTCGAAGATCCCTCCTGGAAGGCCAAGCCTCCTCCCCGCCACTCCCAGGGGCCCTGCCCTCCTAACCCTAGAGCTGTGCCCCCAACATCACCGGGCCTGGGCGCCAATCCCTGAGGCTGACTGTGGTTCCACAGTGAGGGTGGGGACTTCAGAGGGCTCTTCTAATCAGCTCTCGGGGATGCAGGACCACATGTTGAGTACACAGCACTGAAAACATTACATAAATGCAGATCATCAAAATTAACCATGACTTGGGATGTTGGGTCCTTACTGGTCTGACTCAGTAGACTTTGGGCCTGTCTGGGAAAAGATTCACCCCAGAGGTCGAAGAGAACTCCCACTAGCGTTCAGGAGACTGGGCTTTGATTTTGCTCCCAAGGGCAAAGAGAGATGGAGAGGGCATCTTTGGCCTGAGTGATGTGGACGGGGGTCCCCAAACTCCAGGCCATACACCAGCTGCCTCAGAGCCACCTAAGGATTTACACACAAACACACACACACACACACACACACACAGATTTTGAGTCATGAATGACAAATAGTGCATGATTCCCTCTAAAGTGGTCAAATTAATAGAAACAGAAGTATAATAGAGCTGTCAGGGACTGGGAAGGAAGACTAGAAAATTGTTTAATGGGTGGAAAGTTCCAGATGAAACATGAACAAGTTCCAGAAGTCCGATGCACAACTATGTGAATATACTTAACACCACCAAACTGTACACTTACAAATCGTTAATATGATAAATCTTATACTATGTGGATTTTTTACTACAATAATATTTTTAGTTGTAGATAGACACAATACTGTTATTTTATTTATTTATCTTTATATGATGCTGAGGATCGAACCCAGGGCCTTACACATGCTCTGCAAGCACTCTACTGAGCTACAACCCCAGCCCAATATTTTTTTTTTTTTAA